>JABASF010000123.1:0-65834 GCA_019776145.1 Harlomillsia oculata | reverse complement strand
ACAATAAATGAAATTCGCGATGAATATGAATACTATGACTACGAGACTACGATGACTATGACACAACACGAGCAGCTTGTTATATATATAGAACAGAATAACCAATTTGCAACTCCATTTATACCCATTCAGTGTTTTCATATAGACGTTTAAAATTTGATATATAATATGTCATGAAATAGCGCAAGTAGTTCAATCATATACTGCTTCTTATACCTTTTATACGTTATACATATAAAAAGAATAATAAGAAACACTAATAAGAATCTCGAGCGAAAAGAAAAGGGCGTAGACGTAATGATTCGCCGAGGGAATACTTTGGTATTATAATTACCAACTATACTTTAATACAGGAAAGTAAGATTTTACAGTATGCACAAGTCGAATACATTAGTAATATCAGTGAAATATAGAGCTTACCCTTTTGACTTGTGGACTTGGGCTGAAAGTATTTAAACAGTTGATCAATGAGACCAAGTCTAGCTTTACCAGCATTAGGGTATTCAATAACTTCTGTCTTGTCTACACGCTGAAGAATAAATTTTGGCATTGTTTTTTCCAATGCTGTATGTAAGGAGACCTGAAATAATGTTGAAATAAATGAAACTGAATTCTGTAATGTGATTGGCTCGTTGCCGTTGTTGGACAGCACCTCAGAGTACATCAGTAGTGAAATAGGTTACGTATAAATTGGAACGGTGTTAAGAAAACATGGATTTTGAAATGACCTGCATTGCAAGACGTTTCAGCTGAGCATTTCGACGTACAGACTCGATGTCTCCAACAGCCAAACCAATGAGTAGATTCATGAGCAAGATGGGCATAAAAACCATGAAGACGCCAAGCATGAGAAAAGATGAAACTGGATAAAGAAGCATCTTATTCAGGTTGTCACGAGTGGGACATCCTGGTAAGCGTTGACCGTCTGATTCTAGGAAACTGGTGGTGGTGGAAGTCGTAGGAACTGCCGAACAATAATGTGGAATCACGAACGTGTTCAGAAAGTCTAAGTCTCCCAACATCATGGAAAAAGTTCGCATCAGAGAAACTGGGATTGCTTTGAACGGTACGTGACTCCCCTGCAACGGAATCAAAATGATTTTCATTGTTGATATGGTTTGATATGTTCAAAAGAGCCAAAACTCACTTTCTCTCACTCAAATCCCTGTACGAGCACAAAAAATACCAATGCCTCTTATTTTGCAGTCGAGGCAGACGACCTCACCACATGTTTACTCCTCGCTACTTTTAAATTGTGTATTTCATAAACATAGACTGAGATAGTTTTTCACTTCTCCATTCTTCTTACACTAGATAAGAGAATATGAAACGCAAGTCCGAACGCCACGATCAGGATCGAGAATATCATCAGCACTCGAAGCAGCGTGTGCAAAATCTCCAGAAACATCACCACGTAAATTCCAACGATATCAAATCTTCAAGACATACAAACATTCAACATTATTACTTTGGGACATTGCATTACTACATTAAACATTGTTGAAAAGTAGTTGAACGCGCAGTTGCGCACTGGCACCTTTGCAAAAACAGAAGCAAATAAAACCAGCTCAAAAATGTCACCAATGCAGCACTTGGATGTGCAATGTATTCCAGAGTTTTGAATACTTTGGCTCCAATCATAAAGATACACGCAACGTTCATAGCCCAAAATACCCTGAATGAAATTTTTAAGTGCATCAAATTCAGTAATCAGACATTTTAAAATAATTAAATTGATTTAGTATCAATAATAGTATATTCCCGTAATGCACACACCAGTTTGCGGAATCAAGAATATATTTAGCTTTTTGTCTGTAAATGTTGATAAATTCCTTCAGTAAGTTCATGAATGATACAGAGAGAATTATGATGGAGATGATGGCTTCATACAGAGAAATCGATTCTTCTTGCTCCATGGGTCGAATTCCCTGTTAAAGTATTACGCACAAAAAATGATTGTCAAATGTGAATGAGTAGTTCATTATATGTGGATGACAAGCTGTAATTTAATCCCGCAGCTATTATCCATTATACTATTATACACCTACGTACGTTGCGAACGTCGTTGAGTTGGAGAGTGGGACTGACAGACAAGTTCATAGCAAAATGGAAAGGTTTACTGCTCTAAATGACTAATGACTCAATATTCCTCAACACATAATGACAATGTAAATTTTGATCAACCTTAATAGCACATGAACATTTGAAAGGCCTCCGGAATAAATTATCCATGTATATGTAGTATGTAAACGCCGTCATATGCAAACTTTCTCTTGGACATTGCAAGGGATTGCGAGTTTTATAAGTTTAACATTTATCTTAAATGAAGGTAGAAAAACGAAGAGCTAAAATATACATTTTTGGCTTAAGTGTGAGACATGGGACGTCAAAGCGAAATTACAGCACTATATCGTGGTCATATGTTAAAGTACTCTTATATATAGTAGTTATAGAGTTATAGTACACATGCTAATGCAGAGAGATGAAGATTATAGAGTTGATGTGGCATAATAAAGGATACTACTAATAATTACAGCGGTTACATGTAATGAATCGAGGGTTGACACGGTAGAAATGACTGCGGCCATATTGCCAGTTATATTGTCATACAGCTCCGACTCATTTGACCCATTTGCATCCCGAGTCCCATGAGAGACATTAGATCCTGGTGTCATAATGTAATTAGCAGCGTATGAAGTCAAAATAGTGAGGAAGAGCAAGTACAAAACCAGTTGTGATAGGTGAATATATTTTCCATAGGCGTTCCATTTCATCTGCAGATACTTTTGTGAAAGATCATGAGACAAAAGCTCCACCCGACCGTGAGACACCATGCCCTAAAAATATCGAAAACACCAATATATAAAGCACACCCACACTTCAACGTCTCATGAAATTAACGCCGTTGCCTTTTCAAATACTACAATCGTAATCAGAAACTCTCTCAGAATCAGATCAAAAGGCCAGAATTGTTCCGAAGAAAAAACTTTCTCCGCTGTCCAGAAAATAAGTGCCGAGAAGAGAAAAATAAACCAGATGAAAGAAAAAAGAAAGAATCAGATAAACAATTGCTGACAGAGTCCCACAAAAAAGCAAAAGCGACTTGTATACCCTTACGTTGAGAATTGGAAGGTGCTTTCTTTCATTCGGATATTTTTCCTCTACTTTTTCTCCCGTCTTTGCTCGATATTCCGCTTCTTCTGGTTCGGCCAGCGCAAGCCATTTGAAGTCGTAGATAATCTACGGTGAACAATCCCCATTTATCATAATTAAACAGTGGTTAACCATCTATATAGGCTAAGATTGAAAAGCACTAGTACAACGGTAAAGTATAGATATATATAAGAACATGTACCACAAAACGTATAATATATATGACATGATATCCCCTTGTTTTGAAAAAAAAAGAATTTTTACAAGGGAAAGGAACTTTTTACTGTTTACTCACGTGAAAATTTTCAGAGTCCGCTTTCGTCTCAGATTTAATTATGCACCGGTCCAGCACGGCGGATACTACTTGCGGCATAGTGGAAATCAATGCTAGCATGACTGACGGATATTTTCCAGAAGTCATACCTAAAATTTCATCACCTCTGAAAACAATGAGTGTAGAAACCATGTTTAGTGCTGTGTAACTATACTCTGTAATTACGTCACAAAATCTTAATTGTCATCGCCGTGGGACTCAAATTAGTACCTTGTTGGATGTGTGACCATTACTAAAGCCACGCTGGCAAATTTGTTCTGGAGCACGAAATCCATGGAGCTAAACCCTTTGAAATTGTATGTCAATTGACAATTCATTGTAAGAAGAAGGTTCACCGCCGTAGGTTGATTTTCCATGCATGCCACATGCAATGGTGTATTCTGAAACACAAATCCACATGACGATGACGGTAACTATGAAAAATATCGTTATTCGTTATATTTATGTACTATATTTATTACATCCATATGATACTAATCTGTTCAGCTCAACAGAAGAGTAACGTTGAATTACCATACATTCAGATTTAGAATGATGTGATAAATGATAATAATTCCCCTAACAAAAACATAACCGTACTTTTTAGTATGTTACGTAATGTAGCCTAGACAGCTTAGCAATCACTGCCCCTTTAATATTTTTTTTGGAGACGGATTACATTATAAATACTATTATTTTCTACCACAAATCCCTTAATACTTACAATAATGCCATGGTCTCCAATCGGTATATATAAATTTCAATTGCCCTCATTGATAAATCCAAGAAACAATCATAAAAAGTCGTGAAAGACGTTACCCCATCTTTGTCGATCTGATCAAGTAAATGAGAGTGCACGTTCAAGATAAGTCTCATTGTGTCCCGATGTCCATTTTTGGCAGCCAAGTGCAATGGAGTGTTCCCGTCATGGTCCCGATGTAGTAAAGCTCCTTTCTTCATTAGTGCTTGTACAACCCGGACATGCCCTACAAACGTTGTCTCATTTACTTTTCAGTTTACAACCATTCGAATTCTGTATTCGAATAATCGAATAATAGTTTTGACATAAATATAGAACTTGAACCAAAAGAATCACCTTCAGCAGCAGCAATGTGCAAAGGTGTCAAGCCTTTCCCGTCTCCTTCATTGATGACAGAATTACTTTGTTCCATCTGAAGCACTTGTTGAATAATATTCAGTCGTCCAAATCTACTTCAGGTTATGTGAAAATGAACATGTGCAAATTAGCCATACGGTACGTGACTAATTAAAGCTTATGACACGAATAATCCTATTCCTATTCATTACGAGAAGTCATAGTGGAAAAAGATTAAACGTGTCTTCAATTGTTATGAGCTCACCTGCAAGCAATGTGGAAAACATTTTCACCATCATTGTTTTTCGTAATGATGCTGCATCCGAGACGCAAGAGACGGGCAGCAGTTTTAATATGACCCTACTCGAAATGAGCAAGTACAAACTTACAAACTTTGTACAATAAACAATGGAGAAACCTTGTACAACCAACTACTAATTAACAGCAACACTCTACCAGTTCAAAACTTTTGATCTCTTGCTACAGTAAGTTTAAAATGTAGCGTAGTCCAACGACAGTACTTTATATAGCTTTATAATCTTACATTACAAGATATATTTTATTAGCAAAGTTATTTACCTGCTTTGAAGCATAATGTAAGACGGTTTGTCCGTATTTGTCCTTTTCTTCTAAGACTGTTGCAAAATCCGTCTACATGATAATAAGTAACAGCATTGAATTTACACTTTTAATACTAAAGTCGATGTGATGCATGACTACTGATAGTCCTACATAAGGACAATTTAATAATGTTGCGCAGTAGCTGCCCGATACCAGTACTCAAATGTCAAGCAATTAACCAGTACAATTAATCAACTTTACTAAGCAAAGCGTAGCGTTAAAAGTAAAAGAAAACGTTGTATATGCTTACATCGTCCCCGAGAATTTTGTCTAGCTCTCCACCATGGATGACAATTACATGAAGTACATTTCGCTGATCATTATCCTTCAGATTAATTTTTGCTCCTAATTTGACGAGGCTGTTCATAGTTCTCCATCCATTTCGAGAAGCGGCAAGATGCAATGGAGATCTTCGTTCTTTGTCTAGAACGTTGACAGGAGCACCCTGGAAGGTTGTCACCCACAAATAATTATCCAACCAAATTGCTTCAACCAAGGATCACATGTTGTCATGTGTAATTGGACCCTTTTCCAATCTTGGTAAAAATTTCATTTGACCTCAACTTCAATCAACCGCCACCGCAGACTTGTAAGCGGAGGCCAAATGAGATGAAAACGAAGCGGCTTGACATTTTGAACAACCATTGTATAAGAGAACTTGAGATATGCTCATTATGAACTGATTTATCAACCTGAAAGTAATTTCCTGTCTTTTGTGGTTTTTTAATTATACCATAACGCTTCTTGTAGTTCTGTTTCCAATTAAGTCGGAAGCTGCTCTCTAACTAATGAACTATAGCTTTCACCGAAATCTTTCATTTCTAGGGATTTTGATGATGATGATGATATTACAGGAACATACCTGAGATACGAGAAATTCAGCCAGCTCATGATGATCAAACATTGACGCACAATGCAACGGTGTCATGCGTTGCATGTCACAAGATTTCAAGCACGTTTCTATTTCTTCGGGTTGAAGCTGTACATTTTTCATTAAAATTCAAGGAAATACTTTCTGTCTCATAACATGAAACCAAGTCAAACAAAGTTTTCATCTGCGTACCTGAAACATCAGTTTTACAATATCTATGGAACCTTGAGAACATGCCAAATGCACAGGAGTAGACAGATCATGTTGCTGCGTTGAGATTTTAGCCCCAGAACTAAGACAAAGTTCTACAGCCTGAAAAGTAAAAAGTCACACAGGGAATCATGTTACCATTCCTTTTCCAATGTACAATTTTATTTTGCATCAGAATGAAATGTGAGTAGTCTTTTTGGATCGTACTTTTATATCGCCACCATGTACAGCAGAATGAAGCGGAACGTTGCCTTCAGCATCAAAAAACGAAATCATTTCTTCTCGAGGGCATCCATTGTGTTCACCCCATGTAAGTAAAATTTCCATGGATCGGGAAGAAGCATGTTTAGCAGCTTCGTGAATAGGAAAAAAGCCATGTTTGTCTGGGCGCCTGGGATTGGCACCTATGTCGTACAACTGTACACAACAATATTCCGAACACTTTTAGCATGAAGTCTTAAAGGTAAATCCTTGTCTTCACCAATCTTGAATTTAATATTAAAACACGAGAAACTTTTAGATATTTTAGAGCATTAAAATTTACATACAAGGATTCGCATGCACTCTTCATGATCACTGATAGCAGCGGTGTGTAACGCTGTACGTCCATGTTCTCCTCCCAAACTTGGGTCTAGCAAACTTCGGTATTTGGCTAAAACTCGCAAGGCTGAGATTTTATTTTGTTCTGTAGCAAGGTGAATTGGAGCTTCAATTCTATCGTTGAAAATCCCAGTATCGGCCCCACTGTAAAATTTCTCTTTGACATGAGTTATTGAAATTTAATTAAGAACTAACTAAAACTACATTCATATAAAAACAAGCAGTTGAAGTCAATGACACAGCGGCTTATAATGTAAACTGAATAGTATAATAGTATATGGTAACGCCTTTGACACGGCACCACCTCTTTGAAGTTAAATGATAGAAATGTCCTATTGAGTTATCCTGAATAAAGGAGATAGATGTTAGAACCTAAAATATTATTAATACGACTAATTAATTCCAACTTTTCAAAGCAGAGCAATGCGATAAGTGATGAATACAGCAGTAAGCTGTTACGAAAGCTAGGTGTACTTCTATATATGACATGTAGTGCAACTCTGACAGCCGGTAATTAACTATCACGAGATGATGTTATTAGGAGGACAGAGTGTGCTTATGCTTATCAGATGGAAGGATAAGACGAGAAAATATAGCGTACTATGCAAACCATAGTATGGATGGAAATGGAAAGCTTTTAGGCTTTTAGGAACATTTTAGGAAAGAAGCCTGTCAAGCTGTGTAAAGAGCCATGAAAGGTTCAAAAGGACTCGTAATCATGTCAATTGCATCCAGCTCACGTTTTCCACCACATGGATCTAATATGAATATGGACTTTCCCAATGTTCATCTTTCAGCGTAAAATCGAATAAGAAAAGTGCGGACAAAAGACATCATGCTGAAGCCACATTAGGACTGAAAAAGACTAACTGAGCTAGGAGAAAGTTGAGGGCGTCCAAGGCTTCCATCTCAATAGCCAAGTGAAGAGGAGTGTTTCCATGATTGTCCGTCAAGTCAAGACTCCCTCGGAAAGTGACAATCACCTCCAAAATCGAGACATGATTTCTTGCTGCAGCTTGGTGAACCGCTGCCCGACCCCGTCCATCACGAACGTTTAATTTTGACGGATCCGCAGTCACAAGTCGAGTGAATTCCTTCACGTTCCCACTTTCAGCAACCTACAGATTATTATATTATATTTCAGCACAATAAAATTAACCAATACATGTCGTAACCGAATTTCCAAAGCATGTGCTAGAAATCAGTCTTTTCTACTAAAAATATACATGTACATTAATTTTACATGAGAAAATGTACCTCAGTAAAAACAGAAATGGATGGTTTCAATACCCGCAAACCAATGGCTTTAACAAAACTTTTTATTTTGGAGCCTACAGTTTCACCAGTTTTAGACTTATGGAGTTTTATATCACCGTTCAACGTTACCGGGCATTCACCGGTCTCTGCTGTTGCAGACATTGTAAAATTTATGAGTCTCAAAGAATTGCAATTGACGAAGTAAAAAATATTATGGTGACGTACTGGAAAGAAAGTGAGAAATGTCAAAACTGAAAGCGACAGGAAAATGTAATGACAGCACAACTTTTTGAGTCTGATGTCACTCTAAACAGCAAATTTGAGTATGGAAATCGGGAGACGCTGTGATCTGAGGAATCATGCTCTCTGAGTCTTACATGAGATTTGGTACTGGCTTCTGTGGCGTGTGTGTGCTCCCAGATTGCTGAAAAAGAGTCTGTCTCAGGATGCTGGAAACCGATGGCATTTTGCTGCTTTCACTTTGCATATTTTGTACCTTTACACTCTAAGGTATGCTTTCGCACTGCAATTTCGTCGTAAGCATTAAGCATGTCGTATCTCGTATTACGACGTCGTATATAATGCACTAAACATTCTTCGCTCTTCTTGTCATGTCGAGTACTGAACTCATGATTCTATATTACTTACATTAATCTTTCTTGTTCGACCTTTCATATGAGCTACTAAGTTTATAACCCATTTGCTGATGTAAAATGGTCCATAAGCATGGAATAAAATGCCGAGAAGTGTCCTCTGATTAGATGATTACGACTTAGTGTGTATGCATGTTTAAGACATGTTAGCTTTAAAATGCCATTATAGTTTATAGTGCCCTTGAGTTCGCGACGCGACTCTATAAAAAGTAGACCGCAATGTGAAGCCGGACTCGAAAGTAGTGAAAACCAAATGAAAGAATATCTACTTTGTTCATAGTAATAAGTGTAATAGTAACAACTAAAGGCGAATCTTCAAAAAAGGAACCTTCAGATGTTCAAGATTAGTTTTATGGACATGTTGACACAATCCTCAAATCGATTAAAGAAATTATTTGCATTCTAAATTTTTATATCCTATAGCAGTGTTTTATTAGAAAATTCCATACTCTAGTGCACTTTCAGTTCAGTTCAATTTACTGAAGCGCACACATAGTCATCAAACGAATATCAATACTGATACTAACAACACGAAATATATAATATAACATCTTTAAGCTTATTAATGCAGTTAGACAAAACATGTTTCTCACAATGCGAACTTTTTAAGCAAAACGTTAAGAAATTTCGAAATATGCCATACAAGTTAGTATCCATTTACAAATAAATAAACCCAACATTCAATTGCTTTGTGTGTCATTTAATTGCTATTGTGACGTACTAATTAGAAGAGATTTTAAAGGGATTGTTTCACTCTCAACTTACCCGTAAAATTCGGAATGGGCTGTGCTGAATGAGACACACGGCATCTGCAAGTTTTTCCACGATAGTGTTCGTTTTTCCTTTAGAATTGTAATCGGATTTAGATGTCCGAGATGCATTACTAATGCGGTCCACGTTGTTCCCGGAGCACGGAAAGCAACACATTTGTTGCAAACGGTCACAAGAACAATCACAGTCACAGCAAAAGATTGTCCTGTGAGCAGTTCTAAGAGGGCCTACTCGCTTTTTCATTGTATAATTTTTATTACTTCAATTATTAAAAATAAATTTTGTTTGAGTCACTGATAATTTTGTCAAAAAATTATGCGCTCCCGCATTACATGCCAAAGGTTTTAAATGTTGAATTTAAACGTACACGATTGAACTGAGTCAGCATGAAATGTTAGTCATGAAGAGACCACAGAGAATCACTCAAGTTTCTTAAGACTCTTTTCTGCATCACTTCACACAAGGTTTTCATTTTGTCTCCCCGAAATCTGCAGATGACATACTTTGCATAAAACAGTATTGTGATGGAAATTCTTGGTGGCGAAAAGGGAATTAAGTTCACTTTGTTCGCTCGCACAATAATTTCTAGTCACGTTACGGCACTTTGTTTATCCACTACTTAGCTTTTCCCTGATGAACCCAACCATTAATTTTGTTCAAACAATGCAATGCATGCTTGGTAATAATGATATTGATAGTCGCAATTTTCAAAATTGTATCAAACTGTACAAATTTTGTGCAAGTATGGATTTTTAAAAGGTAACGGAAGATCTAACCTCAAAAATCGTACTTAATGGTTGTTCCATCACGCTTATATACGACGCTTTACTAACCTATTCTGCCAACTTGCAATTATAGTATTTTGAACAGAACGCCCTGGACAACAAAGAGATTGTAATCTTCATTCGTTGAGAAAAGAGTAAACCTTTCAATGTTTCAATTCTAAGTTCATGCAGTCGGTGAAGAAAACGCCATTACCTGAACAAACAGATATAATCGTTTATCGTTTTTGTTTGCATCGAGGACAGTCTGAGTAAATTTGGATGAACAAAGAGCGAAAGTAATACAAAAACTGTAGATGGTTCCGTTGTCTACAGAAGCTATGAAAGATTCGAAAGAATGAAATTGAATATCGATAAGGTTAAATGGGATTATGTTTTTCATTACCACGTTCAACAAATAACAAAGCTTGAATGGAAGCATCCTGAAGGCTGTGTCGGTTTATGTCCAGAAGATACATGAAACAAGGACGTGTGTTAATGGATGACACGTTACACAACGGTAGAAGGTAGAATAAGCTTGCATTCAACAGTTCTCCGGTCCTCTTTACTTTCACCGTTAACCCGCAGTGTGTGTAATGCAGAATGGATTCCGAATGGCAAACAAATGAAACAAAACTGTACATGCCGATATGACACGAGACGCATGGACACTTACACAAAAAGTATAGTCTATTCTACAAAGTGATATATGTTACTTGCATGGCAAAAAACAGTAATTAGACTGAAAAAGTGAGAATACTCTATAGGGTTGATAGACTTGAATAATTGAGTAGAAACTCGTCAGCATACAAACCATGCAAAACCTTTAGCATTGTATCAACAATTTAGTATTACTTTTTTGCCATAATATTCTCGTCATAATTGTAGTACCCTAAGTAATGTCAACCACGGTTTGATTTCACTCTTCTTCTTAAGAACTCCAACCATCTCTTTCGAAAGAATTAGGACGTCTGAATTGACAATATAAGAGGTTTTTGTATTGGGTTGGAGCGGACGAGTTGAGTACTAATTTGTCCAATGCATTAAAATGAAAATACACAAACACTGTTGTACGAATAGTCATTTCCACGATAGATACAAGGAAGCCAAGGAATCGAATGATACAATACAATATAACACGCACAATGTGGAAGACGCAATGTAAAACCATTGTGTTGTACGTAAGAACGCTTATTTAGGAACGACAGGGAACAAAACACGAAAAATCGAAAGGCCTCATTGAATAGTGAGGCCACGCCAAAAGCAAAGGTTAAGCCTGATCGTACTGCATATACATTGCAGTATTGGTAAAATACTGTCCATTCGATCCTATTCTGCTATGAAATGTATACCGTAATTAATTCTTGTTAACTACTTGCGTGATCAAGTTACAAACAGACGACAGTAATGACATGTACAATGAATTATCCGCAAATTTACGTCGCAAATTTAATAATGCAGTCATTAGGTTAAGAGGTTTGTAGTCACCAAGCTACTATAGGAACCAATTCCGTAATTACGTTGAATGCAAAAACGCAAGAGTATCATCAACAACACTAAATGTTGGAATGGATAAATTATTGGATTTCGAATATTAAGCACTGTTTCAACTGTTCATTTAAACTTATCAGCATTAGTTACTAATTCTTTGGCGTCGACGTAGATTTTATTTTAATGCTTAAACAAAGAACGGGGAAAAGCCGCGGATTTTTATTCCAAATTCGTATTTCGTTTATTCGCGATTCAAAAATTCAACGTTACGTGCGAATTATAATTACAATATATCAATAGGTATACATAATTTATTTGAATAACATTGGGTCACAACACAACTAAGATAACTAAATGAACTAGGAATGAACAATGATTTGTATTCACTGTGCGCTTTTAAATTGTATTAAATTAGAAGGTTAGAAAGTAATGTTCGCTAAGATTCACACGTACGATTACCGTTCTATAAAGCAATTGAATAGGTTGAACAATACCGAAGGCTTAGACTCGAGACACAAGGCTCAGTGGCCTAGGCAACACGCGCCGATTTATAAGTCTTAGGCGCTCATCGGCTACTAAGTCGACCTAAGACTGCCTCCTTTAGGTCATACACTTTACGCAAGACTTTCGAATCGTATTTCGAGTTTTTTAATGAGTTTTTTTTCTGGATTTCTGTGTTGCATCTGTGATATCTAAAATCTAAGGTTAGTGACGCTACAGCGCAACATGAGAGTTCTAAGGCCGGTGACTTTATAGACACTAGGTCATCGGTCTTAGGTCTAAGTCTTAGGCATGTATGCGCAATCAATCTAAAATTCGGCATCGATACTTGAAGGTTACTCATTACCAGAGAATAAAAGAACATTTAGGCCTTTTTGTGATCGGTTATGACGTTATGAGATAACATTGGTGTACAGGGTTGTCCATAAATATTTACACAGTGAAAAACAGTCGCTATGACTGTATTCGGCAGTTTGTTGTATTGTTACGTTACATATACTTTAAATGAAGGAGAAGGACCATAGTAATAGCCAAAAAATTGTCACTGGATGTATCCTCCATTTGCCTTCACAACAGCCCGTAAACGCTTGGCACACGCGTCTTTTTCCGGATAATTGGTTCATGCTCTCTTCAGTGACTCATTCAGCTCCTCAATGTTATTGTATCTTGTAGAGCAGGCTTCATCAAGTTTCCCCAAATAGAGTAGTCCATAGGATTCAAATACGGTGAATATGGGGGCCATTCTTTCTCTGAAATAAATCCAGAAACTGTCCCTGAAAACCACTTTTGCGCAGTTTTGGCTTTATGACAACGTGCAGAAGCAGAAGCACGCAGTGGCCATTTTTGAATTCCTCGATTTCTATATACTCCATTTGTGGCTTTAAAACCGTTTGTAGTTCTCTTCGTTCATTTGGAGTCCTTTTTCAAAACAATGAAGTTCTGACATTCACTCCCAACTCCTTCCGGCCGGCATCATTACAGAGGCTGTTTTTTGACTAGTTGTGAAAGAATTCGGAATCTCTGAAAGTCGTACTGCATAAATCCTATCATTTTGAGGATTTCGGGCTTCTTCTATCGTCACCATCTTCCCATTAGTGAAGAAAATCCGTTTGTACGCGTCACCCCTGTATCGTTTGATACAGCGAAACACCTTGGATCGTGACACTCCCCGATGTTTCAGGTCACCAAGATGTCCATCGGTTTTTTCCGAGCTAACTACAGCTCCACAATGGCGCAACGCACTGACTCACGAATTTTTTCATGTAACATGCTGAAAAGATGATGTATTGAAACTTCACCATAGTGTAGAAGAAGACTTGCTCTATTCATTCTATTTTCGTTTTTGGAATTTTTGGTCAGGAGTCAAAGATACGCAATATTGAAATAGCAGAGTCACTATTTATGAAGAACCCTTTATAACATCGAAATAAGAAATTCAACCCTCTTGACCCCCAAGTTCACGAGCTTCATGAATTTTCATGTGGGCTCGATGATTGGACTTCGTGGCAGATTGTTTCCCACACGCAGTGCAATGAAAGGGTTTTAAACCTGTATGAGTCCGTGAGTGTTCGTTAAGGTAGTACGACCGATGAAACTTTTTTTTACAATCTTTGTATTTACACTCGTATCGCTTGTCTTGTCTGTGCTCAATGCTATGACGTTTCATGTTGACCTTGTGCGTAAACTTGACACCACACTCATTACAAGGGTACACTAAACGTCCCGAGTGAGCCGCCACATGCGCCTGTTAATAAAATCAAAATTAAAAATGAAATGATAGCAACTGTAAAGCGTATATAAAGCAAGTATAGTAAATTTACTTTTAGACTTTTCTCGAACACGTATGATTTTGGACACTGCTGGCATTTAAAGGGTTTCTCTGCAGGTTTGTGAGCCCATGCATGTGATGCTAAGTTTCCCTGTGTTCGGAATTTCTTATCACAAATTGTACACTTGAACGGTTTTAACTCCTGGTGAATTCTCATGTGTTTCTTTAAGGAATTCGGGTGCAACTTCTTTTTGCACACATCGCAAACCTGAGAGCAATAACCAAACTATGAAAACAACCAACCTTAAAAAAACGAAATTAAACAACGCAAACTTACGGTAGAGTTCTTCGACTCGAATTGAGGGTCGTGGTTTATACGCATGTGACGAACGAGCACGCTATGGCGAGCGAACATTTCCGGACACATAGAACACTTTTTAGGCTTGGCTGCATGACCAAGTCTGTGGCTATCAAGACTTCTTTTTGAATGCAGAACACGTTGGCACGTTTCGCAAACAAATTCAATTTTCTTCCTCACAGTGAGATTCCTGTCGTCTTGATGTTTAGTTTTCTACAATATTCAGATATTCAATGTAATTCCATTATCGATGATTATTTAAGTACTAAAGTAATCACATAGGTAATATAAATTCTTACAGAATGTGTATTCAGCAAGCTCTTTGTTCTGTAAGCCTGAGTGCAGCCGGAAACAAGACAGGGAAATGGGTAATCTTTCGTATGAACGCGGTAGTGCTCTTTCAGCTTGTAATTTGAAGCAAACTTCTTGTTACATACGTTACATTCGTGTTGTTTTTCACTAAAATTTCAAAAATCCACATAATTATCACAATACGGTATTAATGAACATAATATATATAGTATATAATGTTAATAATGCAATGTTGAATGCCTACTTGTGTGTCATTAGATGCTTTCTTAAATTGGTCCTAGCATTAAACTGTTTCGCACATTTAGTACACTCGTATTTTTCTGGCTTTGGGTTACGTGCTGGATGTTTCTCTGTCATGTGTTGTTGAAGATCTTTGTTAGTTTTACTGAGATATTCACAGTATACACAAAAAAATGTCTTTTCTTTTATTGGAGCTGCTTGTACTGGGACATTGTTTAGTGATTTATGTGGTTCATTAAGATCTTTTGACAATTCGTCGGGTCTTGAATTGCTATCACTGTCCTTAGATTGTGTTACCAGTATACTCCGTACTGGAAATGCTGCTTTCTCAAAAGACTGCAATTTTAAAACAGTTACATGAGAGTTTTAAACACTGAAACATGTAAATCTTTCTTTTGTACGGTACCCACCCTGTGAAGACAATACACCTCATTTTCAGACTTCTTTTCAATGCTTCTTTGTTTTTTCTTTCCAGAGTTGCTACATGAATCCACAACTGGGGAAAAACGACACGGATCGCTAAAAAATCCTCCCAGCGATTTGATATTCTATACAATTCGTTCAAATACAAAACAGCAATAAACTCAAGCTGATGAGTACTCTGGACACAATCCATTATAAATAATAAGTACATGCTATCAAAATTACCGAGTCTTCAGAAATTAAAGATGAAGTATTGCTCTCCTCAAACTCAGAAATCTCCCCACGTGAAGGGAATACTTCATCAGACATTAAATTAACTTCAACCGCGACAGGCATTGAACACTGAGCATTTTCTTCCATGTACTGAGTAGCAGTGCTTTTTGATATGCTAATACTAGAAGACATCTGAGGCGCAAACGCGTACACAGGAATTGCTCTCCCATCTGCCAAAACCAAGGTTTTTGTTTGTCTCTGTTCCTGGTCAACAATGTATTTAATGGTTACTGGTGTCTCTTCAGCAGCTACACTAGTCTCCGTCAAATAACGTGACTCTAATGCGTCCAATGAAAGATTTCCGAATTCGTTCGGTAGCATAAAAGTATTCATAGTAGGTTTGGAAATCAAGGGTAGCAAAGGTACAGTAGTCCCATTAACTGGTACAACATCCGTGCCACAAGGCTCCACTCGTTCTACCTCAGTATCGGGAACTCGATCCAAATCTTGCTCCAATATTCCAACACCTCGCACACCCGTTTTGTTACTCTGACAAGAAACAGATTTGTTAAAATAATACTGTGGAACACCTAAATTGGACAGGAATGTAGGACTTCGCGTAGGTGTTTTCCTGCAAAAACAAATTGGTACACTTTAATAAACCTCATTCATTATTAAAAACAGGTTCAGCAAAATTCTAATTGTAACAATACATTCAAAGCCCAAAACTTACTTTCGCCTGTGTGGCTGATTAGATTCTGTTCCTTCATTATTCCCCGTATTTGGCATGTCTTGTTCATGATCCTCACTTACAAGGCTGTTGGAAGTACTCGAATTCGAATGAGAAGCCATGTGATCACGTTGTCGATACAGAACCAAAGATAAACTATTCTTCGTATGACAATTCATATGACGTAAATAATATTGTTCGCTAATGTCAATGTCCGACAACCCGCATATCGGACAAGAATTACTACTTATGTTCTCTGGATTTCGTTCGAGTTCCATTCACATAAACACGAGCATTATTTTTCACTCCTATAAATCCATTTAATAAGACATTTAGTATATTATTATAATATATTATAATATTACCAAAAATCCAAACATGTGTTCAGAGCCATATTTCAATATGCCCACTTTCGTATTTAAAACAAAATTAAAATCTCACCTACTCCAAAATGGTTGATCCATATCATTCAGTACATTACAGTTTGTTTGCAATTGAATGCTAATATTTTGAAGCAGTTAACCTGTCCAAAATCAATATCAAATTTAAATTTTGTACTGGAAAAAAATTTTTTGTAAGGAATAAATAAAAACATCTAAATCTTACTGGTTAAAGTGCAACGCGTCTTCGTCTACAAATGTAATACCAAATACGCAAATTAATCCTTTCTTTACAGTTCTTTTACGACAAAGTATACGTGAATTGTTCAATATTGGTCAAATCAACTCAGCAGCTCGAGTTACATCTAATCAGTATTCGTTTAGGTTTATTGCTAATAAACTTTACGACTGTTTGAAATACGGATTATCGAATTCTACGACGAGATTTTTTAATACTAAATTCTAAACGCTTCTAAACTAAAGGCTCCTGACGCACTACGCTAAATTATTTAATAGAGGGTAAAACTCAGTCTGCTATCTGCTTAGATAGACGAACATCTAACTTGAAATTTTAGGCAACAGCCGTACAGTTCAGGGTATCTGAAACTAAACTTGTATGAGTTATTATTAGTTTGTTTCCTCACAGTTTAACTTTTTAGTAGCTTTGACCTCCTTTTTAGTAGCAGTAGAATTTTAAAATACACTTTAAAGTGTTATTGTTTTTATGCTGAAATAAATTCCTCCACATTAAAAGTCACCAAACTTGTGTGGAGTAAGTTGGTTTCGTCGTGTCAGAACAACGGATTCTGAGAGTTGAATGTCTTGGTCTCGTGTCCTGCCTATGCTTAACAGAAGGGCCTCCGCCACAGAATCCCATCTCTCTCTCCCATCCCAAAAATCCAATCCCCAACCAAATCCCAATGGAAAGTTGCCGTTGAGTTAGGCTACAAAAGAGTCTCTCGCTCACAAAAACCAAGGGAAAGGCAATAATAATGATGGAAAAGCATTGCAAATGCATTCTCAGCAGAAGAGCATAGAGCATAGCATTACGTATAGGAGAGTATAGCGTTAAACACGCTGAAACACTCTGCCTCTGCCAGTAGTCCCAATCCCAACGCAAGGAGATGCGAGTCAGAAGGGAGCTTTTGCGCCAACGTGTGAATACATTTTCGAGCGTCATCCCTCGCGTTAGCAATCAACGAGGTTTTCTCGTTTTTAGTGTTCATTTCATTGTTGAGGTTGAGCCGAGTTGTATATTGAGAGAGTGTAAAAATCTTCGTCTCTTCTTCGAATCTATCAATCTTTGTATATTTAATTTAATTACAATTTAAATGTTGAGTTTTTACCACAAATTTCTGTTAATTCTTTAGGAATGTAGTTCAGTCTAGACATTAGATTCAGATGTGTACTTGTATTTGTCGGGTTCAAAGTATTATAATAACTTTAATTTCTAGAACTTTGTGCCAATGGAATTGTGAAGGTTTGTTGTTTTTTTTAAATTTTGGAATTAAAAAAAATTGAAGTCAGTTTGTAGTTTATTTACACAGTCAGTTGCGTCATTAAGTCAGTTAAGACAATGTTCAAACTCAATGGTATTTTGCGTTTGTCTTGATTTTATGGTTCAGTTATTTTTGTAACTAATCAAAATATTTTGTTAGTATTACTTGAAGCAAGTTTTTCTGTGTATTTTACAGATTTAATTCCATCACATAATTTTTCTACTGTATGTACATATAATTTAATGGAGAATTCATTTTTCAAATGGAATGAACGTCGCCATAGACCTAAAAATTATAGTAAGACTATTTAATTGATTAATTTTGTTTCTGTAGGTCTGACGAGAAGGTAAATGGATTCAGTTGCATCTGAAGCAGTTACCTTGGTCCCGAAAATGAGTGAGTCATTGAGTAGTGTTTCAACGGGAGTCGTAGAAACGCCGGGATGTTCTCCAGCCAAACAAGTTACTGCTAGGAAAACTACTTCGACGTTTAAACCGTTCGGAAGTAGACCTAGTATTTTACAGAGTCATTCCACAGTTAAGGATGCTGAAGGTTTTCTTCAACCATTACCACCAGGTTTGTTTAATAAAAAGTGGAATGTAGTTTCCAGTTCGAGGAACGCTAAACCTGCGAAATTGATTAGCAGTCCTCCCAAGGATCCTGAGGCACCTAAAATCAAAAGTAAGGATTAAAGTTAGATTTACAGTAGAACATTCATGTTATACAATTGATGAAAATCATAAACCATGCTAATTATTTTGTTTTAGAGCTTAACCGTCGAAAGTCCAATCTTGCGGAAGACAGCAGGGGCGACCAAGAGTTCAAATTGTACGCAATCCTACCTAATCCAGATAAAAAGGATGGTGCGTGCTGTTTAGATACAAATCTTATTTTTGCAATAATAATGAACATGATATCTGATTTCGTTACTAGTATTCATGATTTGTGTTTCTGTAAATAGATGATGAGAAACCGAGTACCTCATCTTCACCTGCAGTGACTATGACTCCTCCAATTGAAAACTCGGAATATACTCCTATAACTGTGAGATTCACGGGTCAACCGAAGATTTCGAAAGGAAAACCTCCGATGGCGATACAAAGGAAACGGAAACTAGAACGCCCATCTTCTGCAACTCCTCCAAAAAAGAAAGGACGAAAAGCAACTTGCAGCCGAACTGAACTATTACGTCGAGATAAGGCCAGATCAAAATATCAGCGTAAAAATTTGTATGCACGTGACCGGCGTCAGAAACAAAAACGACCAGTTAAACCTGAATCTCCTGTTGTGGTGGAGGAAGCTGAGGGTCCTGCTCAGCTCTCTGATAGTGGTATTTGGAGACCTTCCGATGACCTCAGACTTATCATAAATATGGAACAGGTTTACAGTAATTTTAAGTAGACTTATTTTTTTTATTGTTAATTGGGAAATTAATTGAAAATTAATTCCGTTACATTGTTTACAGAGACATGATTTCGAAGATGTGAGATGTGGCGTTCGATTTTCATGCAATTTCACTTTCGAAGAGATTAAGCAAAGGTGGCATGCAATATTATTCGATCAGGCTACTGCTAAAGTTACTCAGACTGCGATCGGTAGTTTGAATCCAAAGGTTAGGCTGCAGATATTAAGCACTGCACTTTTCAGTCGTGATGAAGAGCGGTTACTTAAATCCGTTGATTTTGTGAGTCCCGTCAAAAAAAATTAACCAACAAAATAACTATTGGGAGTTATATATTATCAGAATTTTTTTTGTTAGATTCCAACGAGACCACCCGACAAGCTAATTTTTAGAGAACTTTTAGCGAACAATCGCAATGTTTTTATCAAAACGCGAACCCACCATCAATTGTACGATCACTGGTGTGACCTTCGAAATCATCATTTACTCAACAATCAAGACGGTAAGCATTGTGTGTAGTTTTACACTATTTCATCAAAAAGAAGATTACAATTTACATAGGAGTACGCGACGATACAGTCTTTACTGTTCGTGTGCCACTGTGTAAACATTCTGAAAACGCAAAATTACTGTAGTAGATACTAGATAGTATGTATTTTGTGGCTTGCGATTGAGATCGTTGTGAGGCCTGTTTTTTAGCTGGATCGCGCTTAACGAGTACTCCAGGAGCCTCTAAGGCAATGGTTTCATTTTATGTGTCGAAGTTGGTATGATTTGTACTCTATTTATGCAAACGTTTTTTTCTTTGCAGTGAAGGAATATTTTTCGTTGCTTCCTATTACAAGTTTGGATGAAGCCTTTAGTTACGAAGAAATACTAGCTGAAGGATCAGACGAAAATACGATGCAACAGTTAATAATTTCAAATCGGTGAGTTTTACGACAATTTATTGGACAGTAGGAATTTGTGTAGCGTTTAGCGTGCTTATAAAGTTAACTCTTATACTTACAGTAAATCCCGAAGGCAAATACGCACTTTGGAAGAAGAAATTAACCAGCTACACGAGGCACTTAATTTAGTGGTTTGCGAAGATAATCTTGAGTTTGAACCTGCTGCTGTTGTGCAGGACAACGCATATGCTTTACTTCGAGGGCAGGAAATGCGTTATGTTATGACATCTACGGAGGTAACGAACTCATCGTTATTTGCACGTGCAAACTAGAATGTATTGTATCGGTTTTAATAAATTGAATTTCTCATAGATAACATTAGGAAGGCGTACTCGCGATAATATGGTTGATGCGGACCTCTCACTGGAGGGATCTCACCATAGAGTTTCCCGTAGACAAGGGTTAATTCGTCTTCTTCCGTCTGGTGATTTTATTATTACTAACACCGGTCGTCATTCTATACTTGTAGACGGAATTCCTGTGTTCAAAGGCCGAACTGCTAAATTAAATGATAACTCTATTATTGAGGTAATTTTTGTAATTCGTATTTCACTTTTAATTGCGTAATTATGTTTTTCAAGATGTTTTTGCTATTTCCAGATCGCCCATCTCGCATTTACATTTATAATCAACCATAATATTGTCAACTGTGTAAGGACCAGATATACAGATGACGTTCCTCATACTAACGTTTGTGAAGCTGCAGGAATAGAACTGATGAAGCCACCTCCTCCGAAGAAGCCGAGACCGAAAACTCTGACTGCTAAAATGATAGAACGACAATTAAAAACTGCCACTAAAACAATGGGAAAGCAGAAAAAAACAAATAACGAAAAGGGAAAAGCTTCGGAAAAGGTAAAAGCGACAGACAAGGTCCAGAAAGAGAAAGTGACAGTCAAAAACAAAGCGACAGAGAAGAACAAGGGCAAAAACAAAGAACAGGGGACAGAAAAGGAGAAGGGGAAAGAAAAGAATAAACTAAAAGTAAAGAATAAGGTGAAGGACAAGGATGCGATAAAAGACAAGGATGCAGTTAAAGAGACTAAGGGACATGATGTGGTGAAAGAGACTAAGGTGAAAGAAAAGGATACGGTGAAAGAGACTAAGGGGAAAGAAAAAGACACGGTGAAGGAGACTAAGGTGAAAGAAAAAGACACGGTAAAGGAGACTAAGGTGAAAGAAAAAGACACGGTGAAGGATACTAAGGTGAAAGAAACCAAGGCGAAAGAAAAAAAGGCGAAAGAAAAAAAGGTGAAAGAAAAAACTACAATAGAAAAGGTCGAAGTGAACGAAATGGATCTGATAATGGAAATGGATAAAGTGAAAGAAGCGGAGAAGATGAACGACACAGATAAGGTGAGCGGCACAGATAAAATTAACGAATTAGAAAAACCGGAAACGGATAAGATAGAAGAAGCCGATAAGGTGAATGCAGCAGATAAGGTGGAAGTTACAGACATGGTGAAAGATACGAATGTAGTGAAAGAAAAGGTTAAGCGGAAATACAAAGAAAGGGTTAAGAATAATGATGAGAAAACTAAGGACAAAGCAAAAGGCAATAAGGGAAAAGATAAAGATGTTGCTAAAGAAAAAGATGATGAGAAGGAAAAAGACAGAGTCAAAAAGAAGGAAAAGGCAACTACTACAATTAAGAAAGCTTCTAAAGGAAAAGCAAATCCAAATAATAATGAGCTTGCAAGCGACACTGGAATTAAAAATACCAAGAAAACGAAAGATAAAATTGTGAAACAAGGTGCCAAGAAAGTCACCAAAAAGAAGGCAATGGAAGCAATGAACTCGTCTCCGATAATAACTGCTGCATTATTACAGCCACTGGCGTCCTCGTCCTCCTCCATCCCGACAGGAAGCAATCCTCTACCACAAATACCAGGAATGGTGATTCCACAACAGTTAGGATGCTATCCCTACGGGATACCCAAAGGAATAAAAGGTGAAAGCGTAGATTCAAACGTTTTTACTAACACTTCGTCCGTGTATCGAGCACCTTTATCGGTCCCGATGATGTCGGGTACGAACATACCTCAAGGTATGCCTTACCCGATTATTTCTCCACCCATTTCACGGGGTATGGCAACTAGTATTACCATGCAACAACCAATGATTGTATCTCTTTCGAACTCACCAATCAGTCAAGCTATGTATTTTCCATCGATGACTGTAGCGATGCCACGTCCAACGTTTTCCACAGTAATGTCACCTTCGGTCGTTTCTCCAGCGATTGCAGGATCGAGTTCCCCGGCAATTTCACCTTCTGTCGTTTCTCCAGCGATTGCACATCCGGGTTCTCAATCGATGTCACCTTCAACCGTTTCTCCAACTGTCGTATTTCCAGGCTTCTCAACAATGTCACCTTCAACCGGTCCTCCAATGGTTATACGTCCAGGCTCCTCAACAATGGCACCTTCAGTCGGTCCTCCAATGGTTGTACGTCCAGGCTTCTCAACAATGTCACCTTCAGCCGGTCCTCCAATGGTCGTACGTCCAGGCTTCTCAACAATGTCGCCTTCAGTCGGTTCTCCAAATCCAGGCTTCTCAACAATGTCACCTTCAGCCAGTCCTTCTGCTCCAGGCTCCTTAACAATGTCGTCTTCAGCAGTTGCAGGAATTACTTCCCCATTGGTATTTTCAACCATCTCAGGGATTTTACGTCCAAATTCCCCAGCAATATATTCCGCGATTTCTCCAGCAATGGTACGTCCGCCTTCCTCAGCGATGCCACCTTCAACGTCTCCGGGAGTTATTCGTGCAAGTCACCCAATAATGTCAGTTATGTCTCCAACGGTCACTCGTCCAATGACTTCTTCTGGCGCGTCAACTTCAACAGTATCTCCGTCCATGGTACGACCAGCGGTTCCTTCAGCGATGTTTCAGCCAATTATGGGTCCACCAATAGCGGGTGCAAATGATGTAACTATCATTCCAGTACACTTCCAGCCGAAGGATGGGTTTTATCCAACCAGTCAAGACCTCGTGGGGAAGAATCCTGTTTTTATCATGGCATACAATCAGCCACAACGAAATTCGGTCATCGTTCCCAATAGTGCCTTGCTTCCGGATCGTATGACTATGGCACCTTCACCCATCGTACCATTACCTCCATTCAGTGCGCTTTTACAAAGACCACAATTCAGCTCCGTACCAACAACCCTCTCTACTCCTATGTCATTTGAGCCACCGACAATTTGTAGATTGCAAGGTTATGGTGTTCCGCCTATACGATTGGCAGAGGCTTTGATCCCACGAAACAATGGTCATGTAGAAAGTGGCAATGAAAAACTGGGGTGAACAAATGTTAATAACTTGGATTTACATTAATATTGTAAAAAGTATTAACATACTTGATAACAATACTTGATACTTGATAACATAGATAAACTATAGTACTGCTCGAATATTCTAAAAATTTGTTTAAAAGATACATAGGCATTCATTTCGTGATATTCAACCAACCAATGTTCCCAATGTTCCCATGGAAAACAATCTCCTGCAATGTTATAATTATAGAACCCGAACTAAATACAATATAATTATTATTGTTGTTTAACGTGTGAATTTTTATGAACTGATGTGCATTTATTATTTTTCTTCACCCAAGTACGGCTTAATGTAACGTTTTCAAATCTATTATCCTTACAGATTATGGTATAGAAGTACGATTCCTTTCCTAGCACTTTTAAGTTATGTTTAAGTGAAATGTTTTTATTGTTTAAAAAAATTAATTGTTTTACGTTTCAAGTTCAACATTAAGTCGAGAGATACCACATACTTTAAAGAAACATTAATGGAAACGAAATGTTATAGCATTTATAATTTAATAGAAAATGGACACTGAACGTATTTTATTGTATTCATAATAACAAAATTGCTAATAAGTTGTTATTTGTATACATCATAGTTATTCAAAAACAGTTTTGATTGCTTATATTTGCATTTGCATACGACAATTTCTTCAATGTACTGGTTAATCCATTAAAATCGCTTCATTCGTTTTTTTCCTTTCGCTGCTTTCCCTTTTGTCTTCCGCTTATTTGCTTTACCAACAACGTTTCTCGTGGATCGCGAAGAAAAATCAGTTACTTCAGTAGCCAACGTAGTAATTGTATTGGAGTTTTTAGCACTATGTTTGTCAGTTTTAGAAACAGGTAGTCGAGTCATATACGTTTCTTCGTATCTAAAAAGAAATTAAGACAATGTTTGTTCATGAATAGATAATAATTTCTAGGTAAAGACTATTTCAGCAGATTATAAAGTAACAAAATGATATCTATGATAAACAGCATATGGAAATCGAAACTCACCGTTGTTTCTCTTTAGCTTCCCGGGATAGCCGTTTCTTGTAAGCATCACCCAAATTGTGAATTTCAACAGGCGTATCCAAAAATTCTTCTTGCATCTCGCGGATGACATCCCGGCTCACTGCCCTCTTCTTTGCCTTTGCCACAGATTTTGCAGCAGTTGCTTTGTTCTCTTCTATGGGACCAGAATAATATATAAAAGCCATTGTAAAATTTATCGTTCCTTCCCACTAAAGCAAAAGAATCAACATAGTCAAAAATTAAGTTGTTTTTTCCTCACCAAAATGTTGAGGTGCAATTTTGGGAGGACGGTACACATCCGAAGATTTCGTGGCAGATTCAGGATTTGAAATATCTTCGTCACTGGATACTTCCTAAAGGATGTATTCAAATATAAATAATACAGTTAAAAATGATAGGCAGTAATTTTAAATTTCATAAATGGCATCTGGCATCCTACACACACTTACCCCACCACTTAAATCATCAAGATTCGCTTTAAATCCTAGAGGATCTACATCTGCATTCTTTCCAGTGGCGGATCGAACAAGCTTGTCAATTTGATACTTGAGTTTATGGTCAATAGGTCGCATCTTTTCCAAATAGACACGGGATTCAATCAATTTCTCTATACACAATATCAAAACAAATTTCCAAATTTAATTTAATTTAATACAATCGACTTTATTACGAAACAATAATGCAAATCCATCATTCTCTGGTAAAAACAATTGGAATTGGCATTTAAGAAATTAGAAATCAAAATTATTACCAATAAGCTCGCTTCCTTCTATGCTTTCCCCCATGAGCTTTTTAAACATGATCCCACCCATACTCGTCATGTAGTCAACTAACGTAAGATTTTTCATGTTCAAAAATCCTAAGCCCTGTAAAATACAAATAAACCATCATCATTACATTTATGAAATATTAATATTACAAAAGTACTGACAAAAATCCCCAATCAAATCATATATATATTTATGCAAAGTCACAAAATACAAAACCTTTTGAATATCCTTTGGTGAAATTTTTTCCATGACCCCGTCCACTAAGGAGTTACACTGAGTCAACCCTTTGATTATATCTTCCAGTACTTTTGCAGTGTTTTTCATTTCTACGTGAGTTAAATCACAATCCGTAGTCAAATCTTCCATTTTAACGTCTACTTTTGGGTTTTCTTCAACATGTTCAGTCATTTCGGTGTACAAATAGGTTTTTTTTAGCAAAAAACTCAAAACTTATAAAAATTGGATTCTTCTTATGTTCTTATTGGTGTTGATCTGCTGACAATAATTTCCCTAACGCGTTGTTGGATTAGAATGAAACCAACACCAATGCAGTTGTAAATGATTAAATTATGATTAATAATTAAGTTTCCTTTACGAACGACTATAAAAATCAAGTTGCCATGTGCTGGATGGATGAACCATGTGGCACGGACATTGCACACAAAATGTGTTTTTGCAGAATTCCCTCCGTAGCTTCGTCTGCCTTGTTAGCCCATTCCTACGCCTGCCAAGTTCCAAACCTTGGATTTTAGTGAGGTCTCAAAACCTCACTTTGAGGCCAAAATTTTCAGATTATACACCGACGCCCGGGCCTCATCTAACTTCGGGTCTTCGGGTCGTTCGGATTAAGATTCCTTAGAATGAAGAATCTGGAATTAGCTTAGAATGAAGAATAGTATATTCGAACAAAACTAGACAATTTACAACGATTCTTAAAAAATGACGTTCTCTATTTTAGAACTTTACTAAAACATTAAAATTTAATGGGTCGTATAGCCATGAAAACTACCATAAAAATATTCGATACGATAACGTTTGGTATAATGATTTCGTAGCTTTGCAAAAGTTTTACACAATTGTGTGTAAGTTCTATCTACAATAGGAAACTATTTAATTGTTAATGATACGTTTTCATGTTTATTAAACCATGCTACACGGTTAATTTCTCATGAGCTTCTTCTGTTTTACATTAATTTTTAAATTGGATTTTATATGGTTTTGATTACTTATGTACGCTAAACATGAGAAGGAAAGAGTTTGGTATTGTCCAGGAAATATTGTGTATATATAACAATCATAAAGGGAATTGCATACAGTTTTATGTAAAATTATTGAAACCACACATACAACGTTTATGTAAATATTATTATATGCAAAAACAAAATTTGTGGTCTTTCCAGGAGATTAATTTCGTGAGTCATGAGCAAAATTATTGCTATGAAATTGATTTGAAAATATATGTTAACTAGGCTTATAGAGATTTATTTTCGTAAAATTATATGACTAGATTGCTTTATTTCACAAACTGGAACTTGGTACGAAACTTAAGAGGAACGCATCAACGCATGAAATCAATTTTGCTCAGATTTTTATTTGCACGCTTACCAAAAGCAAACAGTTGCAGTTGAGATATTACATATTGGTTGGCACATTTGCTAGCATTTTCTCCTTCTCTACCGGAAAAATATATAAAATATAAGTTACTACAACTGTGTCTTTTAACTTTCGATTTCTATCATTCATTTCACCATACAAATTTTGTTGCTCTGTCTACTATTATTTTATAACGTCTATCGCATATTTTATGAGCTTACGCATTTCATCGTTGACGGTCATTTGACACACCCTGTCCACCAAATCAATATCAGTCTCTCTCCAATTAATCCCCATTTTATACTAAGTCTGATGACAATAAGGAAATGATGAAACGAAATATAAAAGCTTTAGCGAAAAATGAATACTTTGGAAGGTCTCGAGAAAATAAATCCCAAAGGCAAATATTTTGAGCACTGTAAACAAAAGTTTAATTTAACTAGTTGTGCGCGTGTTATCAATTTTTGATGACAGATATGTGTAAACAAAAAACTTGTACACATGCTGCATGTTCACACTGATCACCTATGTTCATTTATATATGATTAATAAAAGAAGGTGTGCTTGCAAACGATATTAGCGTCAAAATTCACTATTGTTTGTTAGTTCGAATTTTATATTTAAAAACTTGTGGTTTCTTGCAATTGTTATAATTTTCTGTTGCATTTTAGTCGAGGTCATGAAATTTTGACTCTCAATAGTATTTCCGTTTGAAAAAAGCTTTAATGGAAAATTTGGTTTGGTTTGAAAATGTTACCAATTCATTTGATTACCTTTGGGAAGCTTAATAAAAAAAATCAAAATCAAAATCAAGGGTAATATTTATAGTCCGACGAGATTCAAGCAAACCGCAAACTTGGTTTCCAATTCCAACCCATAAGACTCGTCTACTGTTGCGTCTTTGCGATCGTGCATCGAACCCTGATCTTGTAGGAAACCGAAGAATTGTTTACCTTTGACATGTTGTCTAAATATTATTTTTGTCATTATCATAAATAACTTATAAAGGTTGGGACGGCATTAAAAGAAGTTCTGTCATTTAAGACGATTAAATAGGATTAGTCGTAGCTGTACTTAATTTATCATGCTCGACGTTTCTTTTCCATTGATACCGAATATTTCTTACGATTCTATTTAATTTACCCTTATAAGTGGTAACTGGTAACATTAACAGTGCTTGTGTTGCTGTATTGTGTTCATTTTGCATTCAGTAATTATTATGATCTCATGATCATTCGATTTGTTTAGTATTAAAAAATTTACACACCAGCAGCGAATACGATTGTTATCCTGTTCCCGAGCTGTTGACATGTTAAACGTTACAGGTTAACTTTATTTTTTTTCGTTGGGGAATGAAAAATGACAGTAGTTTAAACAAATAGTAGTTCAACGACATTCTTTTTATCGCTACTAGTCTTTTTCCTTTGGAATTCTTGCATACTTAACATCCCAATTCCCAATCTCATACTGAAGTTCATTCGAGACCTCTAGCCTCTATGCATGTGGTCGTGGCAAGAAATCGAGGAATCCAGACTCCAGGGGCAAGCCGAAGGAGATGGACATTTCATGAAGATATCTATCGTATAATGTAATTAGCATTTTAATATGCAAGTATTAAGAAGAAGCATTCTGTGTGTTTTTGTTTGGATTGTGATTTATAGTAGTCGGTACTATGCGAGCTCCTGGAGAATTCTGCAAGCATTCTAAATATATATGAAATGTACGTCCATAGAATGCATGAACAGTTTTCAGAATGGGAATGAAACATGAAACAGAGTGGCTGCCTGGACGCCTGGAGCCTCATGATTAAATCATGACAGCCGCATACACTGTTTTACTAGTGAACCCAACTTATTGTTATTTTTGTGATTGCTGTGTGCTTCTGGAAAAAGCATATTAATTTGTTGATACAAATAAAATCACTCACAACAGTTATCATTATTCGTTATTCAGGTTACGTAACGTTATTTACGTAATTCTAGACACGATGCACTGGAGGTTTGGATTCTGCAAACTACAAAATGCATTACGATTGTTGCAAAGCAAGTCTTCTTCGTCTTCGTCCACATTAATGTGCATGCCCAAAAAATGTAGTAGCATCCAGAGAAATAGCGTTTTCCCAATTGTATTGTTGTTCGGAATTGTACGAGTTTAGCACACAGGATCTAATCATGAATTATTTTGTGAATCTTGTGTGTGGTCTAGTATGATCTTTGGACCATGCTACATTATGAGATTATTTGACTTGTGAGACTGACGAAGAAACTGTAGTGTGCTGTGTATGGATTCATTAACACAAGTTGCACAAGTTCACGTGTGGGCATAAGTAGGAATGAAATGAAGTGGTTAGTGGTTAGTTGACTTTGAGAACGAGCAGTCAACCAGTCACCAACATTCTGCTCATCATCCGCATTCAATTGTGCAAAAAAAAACTCCAGCAGGCAGAGTTTCGTAACGCTTTATAGTTGTAATTATTGTAATTCGTAATACCTTTTTACCTTTATTATGCTCTGTTATTTCGTGCAAGGGAAAAGATGAAGGAAGAAACGTGATGGCATTGGAATGTGGCCGTAAAACTTTATAATGACTTATGGTAATGAAAATACGAGTGTACAAAATGTAATCCATTATTGAGTCGCTACATTTTGGGCTTTTCCTTTTTGGTATTGATACTTGAAAAGTCGATAAGAGAACATTTTTGTCATTTCAAAGCAAAGAAAATCATGCATTATTGCGTGCATGAAAATGCGCACAATGAAACCGAAGCAATACTGTGTGATGGTGATGCTAAATGTATTACATTTAGTTTTAGTAATGTGGTGGATTTTAACTGAGCCAACTCATACGACTCATACCGCAGTGAACCCGTAGAGTATCATTCAGTAGTAAACGTAATAGTAGTTGTAATAGTAATACCTACTTCTACTCCTACTACTTTTCTAGTAGTAAGTAGTAGTAACGTAACGTAGTAAGTAACGTTTGTGTTTGAGAATTCGTCTATGTCTATTTGATAGCAAGCTGGATCGGACGGACCGAGTTCAAAACGCGGGAGACCCACACCACACGCGCTTAGTCTTTGCGAAAGCATGAAACGAACCGATCCAAAGAACCGCCTGGCGTTTTCAACTCCCGGAAAACGCACGACCGCTTTCCCCCACAACGGGTCAGGTGCCCTTGACCTGTCCAATGCCAATGAACCTGGAGCTTGAACATTACCATTGGAAAAATGCATGACAAAAAATGTAGATAGAGTAATGAAAGTGAATTTTGGATAGGACGCCTGGAGAATTTGGCACAGACCAAGAAATGAGTTTACCTGTAGGAAAAAAGTATGAATGATGGGTAATGAGAGGGAAATTGCTAATTGTGAAGAGAATGTGGATTATGTAAGACCCCTAGAATAGATGCATCGTCCATGAGTACACGTCCAATGTTGAAAGTGTGAAAGGATCCAGGGATCGAAGTGGGAGGAAGAAGCTCGGCGCAATGGTTCTCCAGGGGAAATTTTGTGTCAAACCGTGGAAGAGTAGAAACGAAGAAGGGAGCGGGAGCAGCAAGCCAGCGTTTGAACGAAGCAAAAGCAAGAGTTTTTCGTGTGTTCTCATGCTACGTTATTCGACTATTCGACGAGTTTCGCTTTAGTGAGTGTATGTCTGTGTGTACGTTTAGAAGCAGAAAGTTGTGAACTCCTCGACTGCTTGTCTACGAGGGACGACTGTGTTTTGAGCCACACTTGGTCGTTTATACTGAGAAAGTCACAATCTCCCATTGCAGTGCCCCATAGGCTCCTTCCAGACTCACGACCACACTTTGGTTCTTCTCACACACATCTTCAGTTGAGTCGGAGTCGGAGTCTCTTCCAGACTCACGCACGCAGCCAAACAAAATTCCTTCTCAAAAAAAGAATCATTCACTTATTCTTTACCTGTCTCTATTACTACACTACTCTTACTCTCTACCTTTTTTTGAGCGCCAATCGCCTCTCTCCGATTACTGTACTACCTGCAAACCTAACCTGCAAGTCACCTGTCGTCCCAATCCCAACATCCGTTAAATCCGTTTGTGGATAAACAATATAATAAAAGTAAAACTCCATACAAAACTCAAAGACTACACATTGTACACATACACTTTGAGACTTTGTTGCTGTATGCAAAATTGGGGGATATTGACATTTTGTTATTGTTTCATCACCAGCATCCCAGAAGCATACCATCGTTGAATTCAAATTTGAAAAGTACTATTTCATTTTTTTGGGATTGGATTGGCGTCGGTGTACATGGAGTATTTGTTTGACAGTGAACCTGTCAACTGAGGCGCATTGAGACACGAGGAATCAGTCGACTATTAACCACAATAATAACATTGACTTTACATATGAAGTTTGCGTAGCACTCTTGTTTGCATACGACGACTGTGAGTTGAGTTGACGAGTGTGTGTGAGCGAGTTGAGTTGAAATTGACTGTGTAAAGTTATATCTTTCAAACGTGAAATTCATCTTGGGCACATGTGAGAATGAGCAACCGTTGTTGATGTGCGTTGGGTTTTGCTTCTGCGAACAATCGCACGTTGTTCCCGGCTTGGTTCGTCTAGTCGTAAACGTGCGTTTTGAGTGATGAATCCAAAGACCAATCGCAATGCAATGCATTCAAGTCAACTTGACTGTTGAGTTGTCCACCACTTGAGACCAAGTTCGGTGTGAAAACCGTTGCGTTCCTCCGTTCTTGCGAGTCAGTTTGCATTTGCACTTACCGAGTGGAAGAGTGAGTGTTGTTGTTTGTGTATGCATTTAAGGTATGACAGATTTTGTGTGCCTCACAGATTGTGAATTGTGTGTTTCCGCTATTAATGAGGTGTCACATCCCAAAATTCTCAGTATTCCCTGTGCCTAGTAAATACGCTAATGGTTGGTCATTATTATCAGTTCGTCACTCAGGAATGGGACAGTAAGAGCTCCGTTTGACAGGAGGAGAACAGCAATCAACTGGAAATCAGGTGAGGCAGTTATCTGTCTCCCTCGCTTAAAGCCCTACTTATAATTATAACGGATTGTTTTTGCTGTATGGCAAGCACTACTGTCCCTTCAATTATCCATTCATATTGTCAGTGCTCAGGGAGTCAAGGAATTAGGAATTGGAGCAGGCTTGTGAACTGACTGCAAGGAATTCTGTTGTTGTGCTCGTTATTTATGAAGAAATGCATGCCCTCAGCTCAGCTTGAGAACTTGAATTTGAATTGTATTCGAAGAATTGCGCATACTGCTCTACTCTCTAGTATCAGGACAGAGGAAGAAAGTGAACGCATTGCACGATTGTGATTGACTGAAATGCGTCATATGCAAACTTTATCATTGCTGAATGGAACGTATTTCTTGACAGGACTTGCGAGTGCGAATCTTTTTATGGAAGAAGCTACAGTACAAGCTAAGATTTACGACGCCAACTGACCCAGTGTGTTCATCCGATACAAACGTAAACAACTCGTGAGGAGCATTGCAAAATCCTTTGTAAGACAAGACTCTTTGACTAGTGTGAATTCTTCTCTCCGTGAGAAAAGTTCTGCGACAACAACAACACGGCAATGGAATGACAAAAGCAGTAGGAGACCGATTTTGAATATAGAATCCAGTACTGGAAGGGACACTGAAAGGGTGACAGTGACAGGAGAGTTGTCTGACCTTAATGCTTGTGGACTCACCATTACAGTCTCCTCATGGTCATTTCTGGAGAAGTGCTTTGAACCCCGGGAGAGAGTGAGGAAACGTGTGACGATAGTCGGAAAAGTTAAACAAGTGCAACCGAAGCGACCAAATAAAAGTGCAGTGAAACATTGAGAATAAAAGAACATGCTCATTAATTCATTTCATGATTCCTGTTCTTCCCAAATCTGAAGAGGGAAAAATGCAGGCACTCCGACTTATAAGCCGGCATCAATAATTCATCAAGTCTCCACATTCCGTCTGAAAACTCATTCTCTCTTCTTCGACTTCTGCTTCTGCTCTCCGAGTTCAAAATATTCTCTCACAAGTCTCAAACAAGTGAATGCGTGTGTGAGCACAAGACATATAAAGCAGGAGCAATCAATTATCCAGCGTCAAAAACGAGCACACTTGTATGCATCTGGCTTCTGAGTCCTGAAAAGCTGTCTCAAGTAATAATAAATACGCGCAAACGACAGCAACGCTCATACCAACAACTTTAATGCTAAAGGAACCAGCTGAGCAGATCAGTGGCATGCTCATGTAACCACGTCTAAGAATAACTGACATTTAAACCAAAAGTACCTTCATTGTGATCTCTTCACTGCCCATTCTGTTCGGCTATTTCAACGCCACTTGACTGCGTACTTCCGATAAACTCATCTTGCGAATTCAAGTTTGTTCAACATTCTCAACTACGAGACTACAACTACTTTCGCCAGTTTAAATATTACATTCACATTACTGTTGCTCTGTAGTACTCAATACTAGAGTATTGGTAAGCAAAAGTGATTCACATCCTTAGAAGCCCAAACCAAACCAACTACTCAATCTTGTCGACATGGCAAGTTGATTGGGTCAATACCAGCCATACACGAATATTGCATAGAAAACTATCCATTTCCTCATTATCACAGTTACATTTGAAGCCGACAGCCGACATTGAATCATAGAGAACATTGAGGGACACCAACCCGACAAAATCAACAATGGATATATTACCGAGTGTAGGGATTTTGTATGAACTCCAAAATATTCATGACACCGGCTACTTACTGTCACAAGCATCCCCGGAAGATTACTGGCATCAGGTTAATAACCTTTTTTTAAAAATTCAATTCACTTTTCAAATTTGCTTACTAGTTAGAAACGCATACAGCGGAACAAATAAACGGAATGGAGCCACGAAAGTGTGCGTCTTTGCAAAAGAACATTTATAGGTGGCAAGGTGCTTTTAATGGCATTTGTGTCGTGCAGCACACTTTAATGTTTCAGTGCGTGCCTGCGTGCTTGGGTTGAACGTGGAACTTGGGACTTGGGAGTTGGGAGTAGTAAAAATTGACGCATAAACTTTTGGAAGGGAGATGAGTCATATGACTCATGCTGTCAAATGAATCGTCAAAGTCCAAACAGGTCAAAATGTCAATATCGCACATTCTATGAGTGGATGTTTCTCACTGCAAAGTATGCACATACCATGTTGTGTTGATGAGTACAAATTCGTTGAAAATGAAATCATCCTTTCATTTAATCATTTCTTTCATTCAGCTTTTGTCCAACCAACAACAACTGTTCCATGTCTCTTTCTCGATACTGGTTTCTGGTTACTTATGTATTGTGTGCGGAGTATTACACATTTCAGTACCACGTTTGACAGAAAGGGACCACTGTACCGTGTGCCACGTTACAAGAAAGGAATGAATGAGTCAATGCAAGTGCACCACGAACAATGGACCATGTAAACTTAAATGCACCTTGCAAAACAACTTTCTTTCTTCCTCTTTAAAATTGAGGATAGGTCAATAGTAGCAACTAACAAGTAGTTTTAGGTAGACACGTGAGTATGAGTAAGTACAAAGCAGTAACGGTTCGTAAGACGACCTATGACTAATGAATGAGCATTACGAGCATTGAGTGCACTGCATTTCATTTAATTCCCATTCGTGCATGTGCTCAGCAGTTCAGCTTACCCAAATGCATCGTAATCATAATGTGTAATACCTTGAAATGTTTGCTGTAATACTTAAAGCACAACAAACCATGCTTATCTTTCATGTTGTGTTCGTCATCACATCACATCATTGTGTTCCACTATGGCAATGGCATAGCATTAGGAGCCAGGCACACGCGAAGCAATGATGACACCATTGCATTGCTGGGCATGCTGGGCCGTCGCAGTACATAAATGGTAATTGTAAATTGTAATCTTCCAAATGAATTTGTTGTATTCGTCATCATCGTTATAATCAGAAGGATGGATAGTGCTAGATAGGAAAGTTGAAATAACCTTTACATTACAGTCATGATCCGGACATATCAGAGGCGGACCACTATGATTCATCATATCATCACATTGCCACTTTGACTTTGCACAAAAAAGCAACAGACTTAGATTCGTAGCTTTGTTTACAAGACTCATCCAGTGGTTGGGCAGATTATTTGGTGTGATGAAATAAGACAACAACACAATACTAAAACTGACAACTGAAATTGAGAACCGAGGATCATCTGCGTCAGCTCAGTTTTTATGCTGTATTGTTTAGTTGACAGAGAACTGCTTTGCTTGCTCCACGTGTTCAATGTTTTCATCTCTCTTTAACTTTAAGTGTGAGGCACAATAAACTGCTGTACTTTCATCAAGTGAGCCCGTTTGCTGGACCAATAACTAATTGTGATATGTCGATAAGAGTCGCAGCTTGCTTGTCGGTACAGTTTGATGAAGCGATGAAAAAACGCTACTTCATTGTCAGTAGTTAACAAGCAATGATTCAGTTGGCGTGACTTTTGTTTGTATTGCATACCATCATATCAGATCATCTTTCGATGTTTAGTAGATTCTTTCTTTGAATTAATGATACAAAGAAAGCATGCGGTGTAGTTTTTGTAGTTGTACAACTTTATCATGCACGAAGAATTCCTTTGCATGTCATCCATTTTTCCACTCGAGGAAGCAAGGCTGAGCTGGAATCTGGAATGTGATACGTTAGCAGTTAGCAATATTGCAAATATTACACGAAGTTTGAATTTCAAAGTGTTTTATCATGAATAATCTCTGAAGGAATCAGCAGGAAAAAACATAAAAACGTTGTATAATAATAATACTATAGGTAATAATAATAGTTGGAATAGTATAACGCTCCCTTGTAAATGAGTTGGATTGAGGAGGGTCAGGCTTGAGTGCCTTTGTATGACTCACAAACAAACGTACGAATCCAGTTTTTCACATAAAGTATCAACTATCCAGCTCAGAACGCAAAGCAACGATATAATAGCCTTAGTGCTTAGTAGCGTCATGGACATCAAAGTGGCGTAGAATCTTGGTTCTCGTGATGAGTCTCACAACGACCAAATAAAGCAATGAGCCGTTGAAAATTGTCAGATCTCGTAGACCTTGTACAACTTGTAGGAAAATCAACCACGACGGGCAACACGAAGGTTTATATCAGTGAGATCCAACTACTTTTAACAAAAGGTAAAGAGTATTACCATTTACCTTGATGTGCGGACAAATTGATTTTTGGCAAAGTCGTTGGCGTCTTTCGAGTGAAATATGTGGTCTTCAGATGAAATGATAGGGCGGTATAAGAGCTTTATCAGGTTCTATAGACTGCTACTGTGATATTGTGTTTGTACAGTCAGTTTGTCCAAAAGTTTTCCCCATTATCGTTGAAATTGACAACAGTAACGACAATAAGTGAATAAAAGCATGCTATAGGCTGTTGTTGTGTATTACACCTGCATCCTGCATCTCTCAGTAGTCGTGCTGAATTGCATCAATTTGCTATGCCTTCACGTAATCGAAGAAAATAAACAGATGAGGACAGTTGAACTCTGTGTCTCTCTCGTAATGTCAGCACAAGGCTGTCTGGGAAGTTAATCCGTGAAAACGTTGTTGAATCTGGCTACGTTCGGCTTCTGGAGAGCTCAACCTCAACAGTTCTTGAGGAATGATGGGTCGGCTTTGGCCAAAAAGAGGCATTAAGCCAATCTTCTGTGGTATGTCATGCTATGGCATGCCATGAAGCTCCCAGGCTCCCACCGAATGCTTAAATGACCAGAGCAAAGTCTTGACGGTCGGTGGCCCTCAGCTTCACAAAAATCCATGGATGAGCCGACAGGCTGTAAAATCAAATGACACTCCTGTGACTTTGTCTGGAAATGTATGAATCCCCTTTTGTAGGCTAACAGAGTTGTGAACTGACCATAGAGAATGAATGTTACTTTTTCCAGGGGTTACCCGTTAAATCCTCTCTCTTTTGTGACGAGTCACATTAGGTCATATATCACTATTACATCGTCATTATGACCCGCTCAGTTATGTACAAGGCTCTCCGGCGGTATGAGGAAGACAAGGAAGAGAAATAAATCCTCGACTAAATCTCCATCAAAGTGCATGGCATGAGTAAATGGGAACGTTAGCATCAGCATTACATACTTTGGGTGTCGTTCTTCTGACTACAAGGGCTCTCCAGGTTTCGCCTTATGCTCTTATGTGCTCTGTTGATGGGGGAGGGCTTTTCATGCCATGCACTTTGATGGGGGAGGGCTTTTATAGGTTTTTTTTCTGGATTAGTGGAATATCTGCCTGAGAAAGCTAAAGGTTGAGCAAAAAATCTCAAGCAACGCCAAAGCATCGATTACCCACGGAGTTAGTGTTGCGCATTATATGCGCGAGGTATGCGAGACAATGATGTATGTTATGTTATATCATGCTACGTAAAAGTCCATTTGCCTCAGCAATATGCTGGAATACTGGAATCATAGCTATGGTTATCCAGAAGATCTCTGGTGACTGGTCTTATACGACGACCGTGTGAAATAAACCTGCCCCATAAACCCCTATAAGCTGGTTTGGGTTCACTCAGTAAGTGAACACTTTCTTTGGTCGACTCACAGGGCAAAAGTTGACTCGTTTTGACGTCCTTTACACAACAACAAACAGAGCAGGTAGAAAAGGCCATCAGGCTCTCAATCTCACTCTACTCCAGTGAATCATGAATTGTTGCGATTGTTGTGCAGGTGCATTTTTTCCTTTTCCCGCACACCTTCTTCACTAACGTAACTGAAATGCGTGATGTGATGAATGTGGTGAGCAAAAAATATGTTTGTGGTGCGTTTTATGTAAAAAAACATCCTTCGCAATCACAATTAGTATATAATACTTCTCTTGATTCACGTTACAGCTGCAAAGCTTTAGCATATTATAAGAAACTCTGTAATAAATTGTAATCTCTGCTCCTCACAAAAGTGACGATAAGCAGAGTTCCTACAACTTGATATCTTTTTAATTTATATACTGTACATACTTTATCTTAATAATGCTGTGCAAGGACACAAAATACAGAAATAGGAGGAAAGGATTCATTATTGAAGACATCCATGCTGGATTTTCTTTGGGCTATGCTATGTATGGGTTGCTTTGACATTATGTTTACGATACGTACATAGTAAATTATGACGATGCAAGAATGCAAAGATGAGATCTGGAATCTAATGTTACATCTTTCGTAATGTTCACAATGTGCGTGTCTATATATATCATATCTTAATACTATTTAAAAACGCATAGTTGAGCTTACATTTGTGTACATTTAACATTTACTTATGATATATTTATAATGCTACTACTGGTGACTGCTGAGGATATTGTGGTCATTATATATTACAAAAAGTTACTCCAGTTAGTTGTGTATGAAACCATATTTTTAGAAGACATGCACAAGCACGAAGCTACAGTTTCGGTTTGCTCTTAAGGCAGTTTACATTTATACAGTAGTAGAAGTGGGGTGAGTAATGGAATTCTACATTATAGAAGCGTCATTGTGCCCAAATATGTTATGATGGGGCGGACAACATTTCTATAATAACAAATCCTGAATAGAGTTACTATTATATATATTGTATGATATATGGTACACCATGAAAAAAGAGCGTTGATTAGGCGATGGAGTTATATACTTGGGAGTTTTTTCTGATTTCACTCTTCCTTTCATCTGGTTCCCTGTATAAAGTGTAAGTCTCACAGACTCCGTAGCAGAGGATTCAACAATAAAAGAGGCATGCCACTTGTCATAAAATGCGACTGGTGTGGTGAGGCAGGGTGAAGTAATGATAGGACATGGTGAGCTGAGCTTAGCTTTGATCGTGTATTACACCAATGTTTTAAGTGCTCGTCACACAGACCAATGACTATTGCATCGTGTCAGCTCTTTTCTTTAATAGTAATATTAGGTTACGCGCAATGTATTTCCTTTTATGCGTTTTTGTGCAAAGCAGCAACAATTTATTGGGACGTCAAAAGCGTGAACAGCAAGTGTTGGTTTGACCACTTGGAATCTCAGCTCGCAACCCAGCAGCATATGAACACATTAAAACGCCCAAGTGCCACTGCCACACGGTTCATTGAGACACTTTGTATATCTCTTGAAGGGTTCGAATGTAAGTCCCTGTAATTCGTAGTTAATCCCATCAATTGACAGTGTCAATTGACTAATAGGGCTATTCAACTCCGAGTGAGTCGCATCAAGAATATCCTGGATTGCATAGATTGCATCCTGTCACTGATGACGAGGGGAAGTTGCACTTGCCTCGCCGTCGTCAGTAGAAAAAGATGATCAATTCGGAAATGTGAGCTGTAGCGCAACAGTTTGCAAAAATTGACACGGCCGGTTTAAGCTTTGAAAATTTAAGTAAGTCGCTGAGTTGTCTTCACAAGAAATCGCAAAAGAGCAATTTTGCGCTTCATCTTCCGTTGTATGTATGAGCATGAGAGAAAGAAATACCGAGGAAATGGCCAACGAAGCCAAGCGGTCGTTTCTCGCCTAAGGCACATTCTGTTTCTGATTGTCGATGAGTACAATTCCAACTCGGCCTCATGTGACTCCAGCGCAGATGTGGCTTGGCACTGTTGGCACAGCATGGTAATGGGTTGCAGCATACTATCTGTACATTTATTATGCAATGTACTTAGCATGTATAGCACTTGTTTCTCCCCGCCTGGAGTATAATACCTGAAGTCAGTCAAAAAAGGGTTGCTTTTGGCACTCCTGGAGTCAGTGTACACTGAGGAATCCTTGTACGTCGTCATCGTCGGCATCCCATCGGACTCGGTGTGCAGTAGTCGTATAGTTTTGTATGTAGTATTGGTCAAAAGGAGACTTGCACTTGCCCAAATGCCACAGCACACAAACCCGAATGTGATTTTTTTTTGTTGAGGACGTATAACAACTTTTCATGTGCTGACTCTTGCTCATTCATTCTTACGATGGGTCGTTTTTCTTTTTCGCTTTCAGCCCTAACGTGAGCATTATCCGCGCGCCCAATGAGGCAACGGACAACCCACACATTCAAGCAGTTCATATAATATCCAAATTGACGCATTTAACCTTCTAACATCGCATGCTAGTAGTTCGTACGTGCTTCAAGAGAATTGCAGTCAAAATCACAACTTCTCAAGTCTCAAACACAACAACATCACATTTACACCAACTGGATAGATCCAAGCTGTCGTACAGTCCTACACCTCAAATCTAAAGCAAACAATCTTTTGAGTTGGCTTATTATTACTCATACAAGAGAACTTACATGATATTAATTCCTTGCGTTTATATTGTGGTGGTCCTACTGTTCCACGTTATGTAATGTTATGCATATGAAAAACTCTTTTCATCATAGTAGTAGGTGGATAACTAAAGTCCGTTCGCATGTGGCTGCTTGATAAAAAGGATTTGAGTCGTGTGCGTAAGTTAATGCTACAATACATAGTACATCAATTAGGAGACACAAGAACGTAAAATGTATAATATAATATTTCACCGGGTTATTTCTGGTGTGGCTGCGTGTCACAAAAGATAAGAGTGAAAAGACTGCAGTTTGATTGAATTAGGCATGAGTTTGTTTGCTCAGAATTCTACCGCGTCCGTTGGTTTTAATAATTTTGTTTGTGCCCGACTGAGTTCCCCAACTTGACCACAACAGACAGACATTCAAAATTCCCTACCGCATTAACGGAAACAAGTCAAAATTAGCACGGCTATTTACTTTTCGATTCGAAGCAATTTGTGTATGAAATTCCCCGACTTGGGAAATGTTGTTACGGAGAAGCAAGTAGAAAGTAGTCAGAAACTAGGAGGAATGAGATACACAAACTTCACAATACCGAACATAGTCACTTCCGTTTGGTCGGTTGGAGGGTCAACCTCAACCCCTCTTCATGCCAGTGTATTTCCCGGATATTGCAATCGCCGTGCCCTTCTGTTGCTTCGTCCATTTGTTGTGTCATTTACTCGCTTGTTGTACATTTTTTGCCATCAAACTTGGCCTATGCTGTGTAGGTCTTGCTCCTATAATTGTCCCAACTTTCAAATATACTGTGACTGTGATGTTTCATTTCCAAGCAGTGCACTGAGTTATGCAATGATGCGTTTTCCTATTACTACGTTGCGTTGCGTATCACTGAAATGAAACCTTTCGGAACAGTCAGACCCTTTAATGCCATCCACAATCCACATCCCCTTTGTATCTCTTTCATGCGAAAGACGTAGCCATATTCTTCGTCGCTTGTTATAATGATGGAATTGTTCTCTTAGGATACGACAAAGTCAAAATGTCAGGTCGAGGAATACTTATTTTGGGTCCTTCACAAAAAGTCCATTACATATTTTCCTAAGTGTTCTTTTCTGGTGCCTTTACTTTTCTCTATCGCTCAGTACCTATGTTTCACTCACGACAGCTCAAGTGGCTACAGCTAACAATAAGTATTAGGTAATTTTGTAATCCTTACACTTATAAAGCCAAGCGTTGCGCGTTTCGTTGTATCTTTGGACTCTGCCATGACTGAGTTCCCTTTTTATATTTTATATGAGTCACAGACACAATGCAATATAAATTCTATTATGTATCAGTGGTCCATCGCTCATAGGTAGAGGACGAGCACTCTTACGGCGACGGGCATTTGTGACCATTTACCAAGGACCATATATATGAGACTGAGACCGTACAAGTAGTAGTACCAGTGCGTTAGGTCCTCATTGCCTTGCATACCTGTTCGCTGACATGACATGACTAATTTCCACTTCACCTCACCCTTGAACTCTGAGGCCATACGGCTAGGCTGTATTTTAAACCTCTCGGGGTTTCCGACTGCACGTCGGTGTAAAAACATTGTCCATTGTTAGTTAATCTGCTGGCTGCTTGATGGACGCTTATCTCCTGATGCAAAGATTTGATTTCGTCCATACGTCCATTTACCGCTAAGGCTGATTGTGACGTTATCATACACTGTGCTATTCTAAGGTTCCAAAAGGGGGTCTTATATATGGAAAATGGAAAAGGTGAGTTTGTGATATTAGAGGAATGATCGCATTTCAATTCCATTGCGTGGATGAAAGTAAAAAGGATGTAATGCAGAGTGAGAGTGACTGATGTGTCAGCAAACACGAGCTGCGGTGCAGTGTGCAGTACAGTCTACATGGTGAATTAATCTCCGGCATGCAAGCGTGATTGCGGGGCAAGGTGAAACGCACGTCTAGTCGAGTTTACTGGAGTGTGTGTTCGCCTTTTTCATTTCGGTGCATATGATAAACTCCCAGCTTTCGCCCATATTAAGCAGCGAAATGTATTATAACAGGGGGATGCCAGTATGAACTGGAGCAGAATAAATATGAGAGCACATGATATTCCATGTAATAGTGAGATATAATATTCTTGATGGAACTCTTACAAAAGTTATATATGAAGAAGTATAGAAGTACGTTATTGTGGCATACTGACTGACGACAATAACTGAATTTTAGCCTTGCATTCGGCCACGCATTTGAATGTCGCTATTATTTATACCTGTGCTACATTTGAGATATTTGCCTTTTTGGTTAGCGTCTGCATGTACTAATCGCATGGTTATCTAGGTGGGAGGAACGTGGTTCGTTTGAGTTACACTGCTAAATGTCATCGTATATGCGGTCGGCTTGTGCTTCCGACTGAGCTATTATCAGGACTTCCATTTGGAACACGCACACGACCACAGGGCCCAGTAGTGGTCGAAAATAAGGTGGAATTGGACTCGGAGCCAAAATGACTTGTCATATTGCACACACGAACTGTATATAGTGGCCGTGTCCCATTGCCATCACGAGTATACAGGAATTGAATATGTGCATCGCGTCATGCATTCAGGCGGCGCTGAGCAACAGCGTGCGGTAGTTGTTCTTGCTGCAGCATTATTTTGTATTAGCAAGTACCGAGAGGACATGAAGGGGCTGCGGAACGATGATTCATCCATTCGTCTATGGGGAATATGGGAAAAGAAAGTAATTGGGAATTCTGCTCGCGTTGACGATTGAATCATGATGGCAATGGTTGATGTTGATGGTGAGAGCACTAGACTCATTGCATTGTCCAAATGCCCACCTACACGTCGAATGCATCTCTTTTTCTCTTAGCTGTGTGCCTGGTTCCTATGCTGCATTATTACTTCAATTCTTTTGGATGCAGTACTCCATATCTCCATATCATCAAGAGTCAACTGACGAGACTCAAAAATGCAGGCTGCAAAAATGATTCCAGCTCCAACCTTCTGCTTCCTTTCTTTTACCACCAGTAAAAGTAATTTCTTCTCAAGTTGGAAGAGCGAATCAACTGAGTTGGAAGTTGAGTTGGAATATGTCTCCCAGATTGTCTGCTGTCCCACTCAGTCGTCTTCTCATCTTCAGATCTCTAGAAATGTCTTAGGAGGGCCTTGCCTCGCCATCAGGAGAGAATTTCAAGCCTTTGCTTCAATAGAAGTGAATGTGGGGATGTTTCGGCATTCCGTTGTGCTCTGCGTTTCACCCTGCGTGACAATGACTTCGTGTCACAGCACAAAGTTGAGGGTTCCACAGTCCACACAGTACCATCACCAACTTAAGCGTACCAGTTGTGAATTTTAACGGAGGAATTCATCTTCCTTCCCTTTTGGTTTTGTCCCTTGTTCGGGTTTCCACTCCCCCTCTCTTTCTCCTTCAGTAGCAAAGTCACAGAACCTGACACCCGAGACTTTTTAAGCTCGAACTGAATAAGTCTCGCACAGAATCCGAATGTCCTGTTGTACGAGAAGTCGTGTCGTAGTAATGGTAGTAGAACGTAGTAGTAGAATCTGCTAGTAAAGTTGGGAAATGACACAAAACCATAATAATGTATGCTTCATGCGCTTTTTCCTATAGAAAGGATTCTTAAAGTAAACGTGAATTCGTACAAACTCATGGATGTCTTCCAGTACTACTACTACTTTACTATTGTAACTTCTTTTTTCCTTCTTCATTGTTACCGCGATGAGCCCCTTTTATGCATTAAGTACTTTAAGACCCTGAAGCCTGGGAAATGGTCGACTTTAAATGAGCAAAGCCACAAGGGTGTGTGTGAGGTAACCAATTTAGTGCCCTCTCATAAATGCTCTACACAATGAGCCATGGGGTCATTCACAAAATCCTAATTTTGACTCCCACCCTCGAGCCACTTTACCATTTGTGCACTTTCGCGTGGAGCAATGAGTCATTTCCTTCCGACTCTCTGTCATTGCTCTCTCAAGCTCTATTGAAACTATTCCGAGCCTGATTTAACTTTTATTTCGGTTCCTTCAAGGTTCTGGGAGTTCCCCATTACGCATTTAGTACCTCATTCTACTCAGTTTAACCGATAAATTTGCCAAATCAAATACCTATATAGCTTTACTTAACATCATGTATCGTTGAGCGTATACAGTCAACCTTCTTACTTGCACAGTGAGAATAAACCAGATAATCCATTTTTTCGTTGAGATAAAAGCTTCCACTGTTCTCTAATTAACACAACGCCGAAACTTCCGTCTGAACTGATGTCGTTATCAAAGTTTCGAGCATTATAACTATTCTTATTAATCAAATGATACTCAAGGAGAAGCGTAAGCGCTCGTTAACACTATGAAACAGCCTAGAGCATACTCTCTTTCAGTCGGGATGGAAAAGATGGATTTCTTCAGCGTCAACGCATACTATCTTTTATCTTACAAATTCTACCTTGAAACTTTATGTGTTGTATTATTGAAAACACATTTTATGGCATTCCCAGTGGTTCGAAAATATATAGTTGACTGCTGCGTACCAAGTATATATTTAGAATAGCAATGTGGCGATGCGGATCGTTATGCGAATTGGCATGCGGTGGAAACCAAAATTTTGCATATTCTTGAAACTATAAAGTACATTGAGGTTCGTTGATAAGTTTCCGTCGCTGAAGTTTGAGGTTGTTTGGTATTATGATGGCGAGGGAATCGTCAAGTGCCTTTGGTGTTAGTGGGGTACTTTCATGTTACTCCCCGCGGTCTACTCTGCAAAGGTGTATACGTGTACAGTATGAATATCCGGGAAATGACAGGGAGTGTTTACTTCGAGCTGAATGATCTCCGCTTTTTGAAACTTGAGTTGAGAATAGCGTGATCATTTTCAAGTGGAGGCAAAAACGGTCAATACTCACAAAGGCACTGCAAATAAGCACAGCACTCGCACTCTAAAAAGCTTCCATTCGATCTGACCGTCTCTGTAAAACTCACGATCTAAGGCTTTACTTTATCAAAACGGGAAATACAAAAGTTCAGAGTCTCGGGAAACTTAAATCGTCTTTGCCTTGAAGACATTTAGATGAAAGACTTGTTTACTATATCATTGGAAATTAAAAAACGTGTGAGATGCAAATATTTAAATCTAAGAAACACGGGGATAGTAATTTAAAATTCTACGTGTATATATCAGTACAGTAAGAAAGTTTTTAGTAACAACATTGCCTTGGCTTTTATACTAATTTTCAGAGTTTCAAATGATTTCAAAAACACGAGACTAATCGTAATATCGAACTGCAGAGAGGACTCGTCCTTCATCTCGTCGTTGAAGCTTTCCACGGAGCTTAATGAGGTTTTCAAACTAATTGCTCATCTTGTGTGTAAGGCCTGTAAGGAGAGAGAGAGAGCCTTGGTGAAAATGAGTAAGGAGGATACACTAATCCCCACAGCGCAGTGCATTGCAAACGGTGCGGTAGCGGAGAGAAGCGTCCATTTGCCAAATTGAAATGGACCCACAAGTCTAATCTTGCGTCCATCTATCTCATTTCTAGCTTAGGTCAGTAGTAGTGAGTATATAGGAGCTATAAGCAGTGCCTCTGAGAGTATTCAGCTTGCATCTTGCGTCTCGTAATAGTCCGAAACTTCAGCCGCCTGTCGGTCGTGAACAAACATGAAATAATATTGGCTTCGGAGGGTTTCTGTCCTAACTTTCCTAACTTCTAACCAATTCAGTTGAACCAGTAGCAACTTACACAGTGCATTCGTATTATGCGTCAGTTTTGACGTACAATGAAAGACACGTCATGTAATTTACAACTTACTGTCGCTTTTCAAATCCATTTACTCTTAAATTTGCGATTGAAAACGGATCTCATTTGCATCGTCGCAATCTGAAGTGTCAATTGCAGTGGAATAATATTCCACTTTATTTCATGTCATAGTCGTGCTTCTGCTTACACAAACGCTCTTTACACTTTTACTGTGCGCTAAATATTAATGCAATTTGACCCATTTTGTGAACGCCGGTCTGCCGTCTGCTCTAGAGGCTCTACTCTGCTCAAGGACGAGATGAGATAAATTAATGTAGGCGGAACTATAGACAGTTTTTGCACCTTTAAAGCATTTGAACCTTTATGCTAATATTTATATTAATGCATGTATTATTGTTGTACAGATTCTACAGACATGGTGCTTGAAAGCACAAGTAATATTACAGGCCCGACTGTAATGTAGTACTCAGCCAAATTGCTGTTTTTAATTCAGGCGGCGGCGAGATTCATTCAAGCCGGATTAGCATTATGTGTCAGACTCGGTCCCACACTGTAAATATGTTTTTTCTCCCGTCGTCGTCGTCGGTTTCTTGTCGCTTCCTAAAACAGCTGCTAAATGCATAACATCCAGATACACTGAAAGACTTAACGACGTTTTAAACTGTTGGTTTGGTCTTAACTGCTGTGTAACTATGGTGTACTTAAGATCCTGGTGTCTTTAGTATTCCGTATGGTTCAAAACATTCAAGCCATGATAACTTCCAGACCAAATTCATCTACTGAGAGATAATGCTGCTCTTGTGTAGGATACTTGTTGTTGTACAGAAACAGACTAGACGGGTGTTATTTTCCCTTGTAGTTCTTAAGAAGCATGTTGAATTCTTTTATAAAGTCTTTCACATGGCTTTGGATACAAAGACTATTAAAAGAGCGTAAATGATTCTCGAGGTTTTCTATGCGGTGTATGATGTATATAGTTGGTGATGCTGAGGAAGGGGGGTTGAGTAGACTCCTTTGATTAACTTTGACAAGCCTTCAGATCAAAGACATTAAGCAAAAGCGTGAAGACAGAGGCCAGAAAGAAAAGCTCTAATGGACTCAGTGAGAGAGTGAACAGTAAGACAGGAAATTCAAGAGAAGAGTGATCTAGGCTACGGAAAGGGCCCACTTCTCCTCCAACTCTTCTGTGTGTAGTCTGCTGTACGTAAAGTTGGTACGTAGCAAGTAAGAAGCTTGAGTTTCGGTGTCTCTCAGCGAGTCTGCGAGCTCAAGTCTTCATCGTTCCTTCGCAACTGTAAGGCATAAAGCAACAAGAAAAAATGCTTCCTGGAGCCTTTCATGGTGGTGCGAAGGGTCCTTAACATGTTTTGGCGTTTTACTCCTCCAAGAAAATAGCTCAAGGAAGAGAGAAACAGAGAAATGTGTCTCTGTCGTATCTAAATGGGTCTGGGCATTAGGATTCCATAGAGCATCTTCTGTATTGTGCCACGGGCTGCGGTTTTGAGTTGAAGTTCCGATTATTTTCGACAGCCAGCAGCCACCACCAAAGAGAAAAAGGACATTTCCAGATGCAGCCTTGAAAGTGAAGCATGCCTAAGGAGAATGGACTTGTATATTCTGCTTTTGCTTTAGCTATTGGCTTTTGCCTCTGTCTTAGTTGTCACGTTAGGAAGATGCAATATTTTCACTTTGGCCAAAGGGAAACGGACGTGCAGATGCAGTCACACACATTCACATTTTCACATACGTACTATACACTAGCACAACACATTAAGAATTTATACAAGATCCTCAACTAGACACCCAAGATTCCTTCGGAAGAGAACATGGGGCAGGGTGCTTATATGAATAGCTTAGAAGAGAAGCTGCACAATATGGTGTTGGTGAAATGACGAGACTCGAGTCTGAATTACATGCATGCTATATCATGAGAGATGAAATGAATGAATTATAGTATGTGTAGCTGTGAAAAAAAGGAGAAAGAGGTTTCTGCAGACAGACGGCGAGTGAGTGGGAAGCGAGCCATAGTGGTGTTTGGGGTGTCATGGCATGGTACTAGAACTCGACGGCCTGTGTACAATTCGGGTCCACTATTTTTAGCCGGGACTTTCCTGTGTTCATTGAACGTTGTGGAAACGGGTAATAATACTTGAGAATAGGAGGAAATCTACGGTGTACGGAAAGTACGGACGAACTGTAGACACAGACAGACAGTGATGGCAACTGGCAAGAGTGAACTCCGGGAATTGGTGAGTACCGTTGGGCCGACTTCTTCCTTTTATCCAGCCAGGCAGACCAAGGCGGGATAACGATAAGCTATAGGTAGGAGTCACAGTTAGCAAAGGAAAAGAGAGGGAGAGGGTTTCACTATCTAGATTCCACGTACTTGGCAAATGTGTGCCATGCTGTCTGCAGAAAACCCAATATCGACCAAGGCGGACTGGTCGATATTTTGGCTGAATTCGGGAATTTCCTTCTTCCTTGACTAACTTGTGTCATGGAACCAGCGAAAGTGTTCCTCTCAGTCTTCCCTCCTCACTCTGCTCACTTAGGCTGATTTTTCCATTCCGCTCCCGCCTCGCGATGTAAGTATGGGCCAAGAAATAGACAAGAAAACCATCCAACCTAACTAAGAAATTCTCATTCTCTCTTCGACTCGAGTTGAGATGTATTGAGTTCCAACAGGGTCCTAACGCCATGTTAATGGACCAGATACCCTTGCCTTGGATATGGGAGCAGAATGGGTCGCTGTGGAAAAGAGCAAAGAGACATGTTTCTTCCCCGCCTCAACCGAAGCCGTTGGTCCCGAGAAAGGGAATTTTTTCCATTTCAGACGGATCCCTTTCCGCTTCCGATCTCTCTTCTTCGTCTCTCACTCACTTATACTCGTACTTTGCTCCTTAAAAATCAACTCACTTTTCCCAGACCTCCTTTTCGACTCATTTCTGACATGGTCATATTTATCCAACAAAAGGGCCAGCCAAAGCTATTATGTCATCAAAAGCGGAATATACCTTTAGGTTTTCGACGTGACCACCACACCACGCAGTCAAAAGAAATGTATGGATTTGTGTTATATAGTGCTTTCAATCCGCACCATTGCGTTTGCTCTCTCTCTCTTTCTTGTTCGTTCTCTCTGTGTCCATTCGTCTTGGTTCATGGTTGTGGCAAGTCGTGCATAGGCACCACACACTGCTCTACACAAACAATTCCGAGGACTTTGAGAACCGCAGCTCAGAACATCCAATATTGGCGACTTTTTTCTGTTTACTCTTGCCTTCTATTCGTCAAGTACAACAGAGCTGAGAATTAGATTACTTCTTTTCTTTTTCCCTTTTCCTTCATTCCTCTCGTCTTTCCCTCGGTTTTCCTTCCTCAGATGTTCCCTTCTGTCGAGACTTCCCTGTTAATGACACAACTCCGAATGTGCAATCGCCACACACATATACAATCGCAAATCCTATAGGCCATAGTGTTCCATCGGGGGTTACCGGGAAGCCGGGAACGCGACTTGCAGAGGCTTTATGGCTTATATGTGTCACAATTTTATATCAAAACTCTGACGCGAATACGAAAAGAAAGCAGAAGATTACCCAAGGCCTTTGTGTTCTGTGATTCTTGGCTTGTGGTCTTGTTCCGTTGTAACAAGGCTAAAGCATCTAAGAAAACAGGCAAGCAACTGCTACTCCACCCACCATACCAGCCTTCCGTCCACATGGAGCAGTGGAGCTAGTCTTCCAACAAAAATGACTTTCTTCCCCATGAACGTAGACACAGAAAGGAAGTTTACCAGCAGGATAACGGGAGAGTTCGTTACCGTAGACTTTTGCTTGTCTTGGAACAGACTTTGATTTGTCAGAACATCATGGTTCACTGGGTGACAAGACTAATGTTGAAAGCTTTGCACTCCTATATTTTTTTCTACATTACTTGTAATGACTGACGCTTTAAGGCTCCCATCGCCACTGTCATCCTCGACCACAATGGCCGAAAACAAAATTGAGCAAATACAGCGACGTCTTCTCCATGTCTTCTTTTCTGAGTCATGTCTCGAGCAAAGAAAACTAAAATGGAACGTCCGTTGCAGTTTCTGACAGAACTTAATAGGATTTACAGAACAATTTTTTAAAACGTATTTTCTGAAGATGAAACTTCAAAAGGCAGTTGAGTACATCAGTAAATGGCAAGGGTTCATTCTTATAGTGTTCTGCTGCATTCCAGACAACTACAAATATAATATACGTATATGCTTGAGAACATATCATGCGAAGTATTGTTTATTCTTATGACTTTGTTCGAAAGTCTTGCTTGCAGTTCTATAACATAAACAAAGCACTGCTGTTTTTTCAGTTCTTGGCTGCATGAATCTCTAAAGTCCAAACATGTCACGATGTCACTCCCAGAACTTTATGTTTTTAAAGTTGAGTCATTCCATCCCGGTTAGGGTTTAGTTTAGCGAGCGGACCATTACAGAGTGACATAATGTCCCATTTCTTTCAAGTCGAGTTTGAAAAAAATGTGGAACAGAGTCATTGGTGCTGCTTAATTGGGCGTGTCGCACATCGTCTTGTGTCGCTCTGAACCAAAACATTTCAATTTGACTTTGTTCTCCCTTGTAATTAACTCTTGTGTAGTTAGAGCATCTTAAATGATGTAGTGGAAGGAAGCAAAGCAGGGGCAAAAATTTCACTTTGTGCACTATATGTGCCTGCGCCAAGGAAAGCGTGGTTTTTCTTTGTGTCTCGTGGGTCGTTGCGTCAACGGACTGTGCTTGTTCACTGTTGCTGTTGTATCCTCTTGTATCTCCTTTTCCAGTTCCATAAAATAAAGGAGAAATTGTACTGTATGTTGTTGGTGATGTTTTAGTCAATGAACGCACTTTGGGAGAGTATAGGAAAGGAACGCAGATTCTCAGTGGTAGACTAAACTTTTGTTGCTTCAATTTACATTTGCTCTTTTAAGGAAGACAAGCGAAATTGAACGCGTTATACCTTCTAATATGCTTCTTCCTCTCACGTTTCTTCTTGAAGGAAGAAACGTCATGTTGGAGTATTTAGCTAGTGTAAAACTTAATTATGTTTTGTCATGGGCGTCTGGTCTGGATGAATACTGGATTTTGTACACAGTTTACACGAGTCGAGCCATAGTTAGTGCTATGAAGAGTTTCACTGATCTGTTTGTTATGGTATAATCTTATGCATCCTGCTGTCGTACTTGTAATGCAGTTGAATGTGTTTAGGTCTTCCTGTTTCTCCTCTTACTCAGCACTCCTGCTTTGCATATCGTCATTCGACTCTGGTTTGGAGAAATTTATTCGCTGTTGTGCAAAGATTCCATCTCCTCGTCCACAGTGTAACTTACACTCTGTTTATGAACAACGACTCTCAACGTTTCAGTTAACGCTGAAACACGCGCTTTTCCTATTTTCCGTCACTTCTGTGTAAACTGTATACATGCACTTTGAACGTTTTACTCCAGTTCGATGCATAATTCGTTCATTTCAAACAGTTCGATGAATTCCTGCGGTCCTAAACTTGTACTAAAATGAAGTGACGAGCAAATAATAGAGGATTTGAGGATTGCAAAGTGAAATTGAAACGGAACGCTACACTATAACTGTCAAAGTGTTACATGAAATGATTCGAAACGACGGAGAATGGGAAAAGACCTTATTGGATTACGATTGCCCAGATGCCGAATCCAGTGTGTGTGTTACAAAATCATTGTACAGGCATTGACATAAAGTTGTGATGATTAGAATACGAATATGTTGCTCAATGTTCGCCGTCTAACGTTACGTCGGTGTTAATAAGCGACAAGGAAAAACCGGTGCAGAGAACTCTTGGAATGGAAGGTGATGTGGATTTAGTGACTGGGATTTTAACTGCGGACGTTATTGGAGGACGGTTGTAGCATACAGGTGCGAAACGCCCGTAGTGCTGTCAACGATGGTCTTCCTGCCGAGTCACATGTGCATTAAAAGCTCAAACTTAATGCATACAAAGGCATAGGCATAATTTAGGAGAGCTGACACTAGAGTGGTTTGGAATTTGGATGTGTGTGTCTTTTGTGCAATGAAAATTTCTTTGTTAATAGTGTAGTGAGCTACAGCAGCAAACGACAACAGCAACATCCCTGTGTGAATATTATCTGCGATGTCATTAGTGAGAATATAGTAAGGGTTTGGGGAGAAAGGATGTGAGAGGAAACGTATTTGACGTCCAACTACGAGAAACGCAACCATGCCGTAAATCATGACACATGAAAGTGTTTACTTGAGCGAAACTCTTTGGAGAGTGAGGAAAAGGGGAAAACGGATGAGCTATGTTACACGTCTGGCCATTATCACTGTGCTATGCACACAGAGACAACAAAGTTTGTGGATTTTTGCATGTAGTATTGTAAATACATCCCACCTTTGCCATGTGGGTCATACGGGTCATTTGCACTTTGGAGTAGTGGGACTCCAATTGTAAAGGAGTTTCTGAAGGGGATGAAGTCTGTAGGCGAAAGTTCAATCATGACGCTTTTCAGATTTCCGAGACTTTGGTTTTGGAAGGTTGGTGGATGCTTAACGATGACACGAAAAAGTCTATGTATGAACTTGCATATTGCATCACGCCCAGGCCACGGTGTGCATGACAAGTTGAGTGAGTTGAAGGGGCGGAGGAACCAAACTTTGCATCCAGCAATGGACTTTGTTGTTATAATAAGAGAGCACGCATAAATATGTGAAAGTATATATTTATTTTTCATGGTTTTTGGCTTCGATCCACTGCACTGAGCTGTATTGCGTTAGCATACCCATGAGGCCCAATTGAATTCAATTGTGGAAGCATGGAATAGGAAAACAAAAGTTAAATTGTTTCATTGTGAACGATAAAAAGTTTAATAATTTGGTTTCGTTGGTTTGCGTGTTTATAGGCATGCTACGAGTTGGAGAGGTGTTTGAAAGAAGATCCATATCCGAAATGTCGTCGTTCCAATCCGTCCTTTGCCGATTACGGCTTAGAGAGTTCCGTCCGAGACTCACCATCGTCACCAAAGTTGAGCAGTGGTGACGAAGACGAGCCTCTGAAAAGGACCACGGACTCACCCACCGACTTTCTGCAGAGAGGCCTCCTTGATTTCAGTGACAGTAATGATTCACTGGATGTCCTCAGCTCGGGATGTTCATCCCCGTCAGCCACTGAGCTGACGGATGTGGACTCAAGTGACGTGATCATCAACGGCGGAGTCATGCTTCATCCCGTGAGGAGAAGAAAGTTTACGGAACACACTACAACAACGCTCCTGTTTCACCGACCTCCCGCCCTCATCCTTGCCTCGAGTAATAATGGCAACAATCTCGGAAGTTGCGGAAGCAGTAGCTCCAGCAGTAGCTCCAGCAGCAGTAGTTCAAGTAGTAGTTCCAGTTCATCATCCAGTAGTAGTAGTAAGTCGTCCACTTCCTCCAACTCGACTCGAGTCAAAATTAGCAGTAGTAGCAGTCGACAGGAGGAGTGTTCCGAGAAGAGACGCAATCACCGATGCATGTACCCCGGATGCAAGAAGATGTACACCAAAAGCTCCCATCTCAAGGCTCACGAGAGGACACATACAGGTAAACTTGTTTTCACTTAATCACTCCCTTCTCTCAATCTCCCTTTCTCTCTCGCTCTCACTACACTTCCCTCCTTCCACTTCTCTCTGCTTATTTGCTTCTTCGTCTTCGACTTCAAGTCATTTTCCAAGTCTATTTGCTCTTGCCTTTGTGCTACATGTTTGTTAGAAGAGATATATAAAGAAAAGAAACTCTTTCTCACATACATTACAAACTTTAGACCGTCTCCGAAAAACTCCGTTTCCTCACTAATGGCGCACAAAGCTAGTAAACAAAGTCTCGCAAAAGCGGTACAATGCTCCGCTTTTCCAGCTGAATTCATCAATCTTGCTTCACTCTCCAGTATCTAGTCTCTTGTTACATTGTACACGACAAGTTACATAGTAGACCCGAAACCAAGCTCTTTATTTCTTTTTCATTGCTCTGACGGTCTCATGCAAACAATCGCGACTCATCCTAGTCTCTACTTTGCTTCCCACCATTGCATTGAGATCAATGGGATGTGCCTGTGCGCTTCATGTTTATGGGATTTTACTTTCCAACTCCAACCCTGTCTGTCAACCGTTGGCGTTTGTATAAAAGAAAAACTCCATTTCTGCGGAACCCTTATCCTGAATATCGCTAGGATTACTACGTTCACTCGCCATCCATCTCATTTCACAAACCATTGGTTGTGGATTTCACAAATAACAGAAATGTCTACTATAAATCATTAAAGATCCTCACTTACGATTTCCCCTATCGTCGTGTCCATCTGAGCATTACACCGCTGCTGTCAAAGTACAACCCGGGGACATAATGAGTAACCCGATTACACGTGTTGCAAGTGTAATATCTTAAGTCGGTCATATGTGGAAACATCATTCGCAACTCACAGCTACATAAATTTAAATGTTGCTTCTCTTTACAAGACACCTTTGAAATTTAATTACCTCATGCAAAGCGAGATGAGGACAGAAAAGCCTCGTGGAAGTGCTTGACTTGTAAGTTTTCTTGCACCACCTGTGCATTTTTTTGAAGCTGGCCTAAAAGAATTCTTATATCTGTATTTTGTTTACAACGTTAAGAAGTTGTGTCACATAATATGAACATAGTGTGCTGGTTTATCATTGTTAGTAACTGTTGTTTAAGTTTAAGAACTAATAGGGTTTCTGTACCTATCCAAACCTTACGAACGGTTACACGAAGGAAAAGGTAATAAATGCAGTAAAGACGTCTTACATTGGGATTGTCTGTGAAATAATACACACTTCGAATGCGTGCCCATTTGCACACACGCAGCGTCTCAAATACTTAAAGTTAAAGTCTAACTGCGTTGTCGACTCTGATTTCATGACGACTGAGACTATTGATGACGTTTAATATATACGTAGCGTTAGCTTTTTGCTCCATGCTCACACTGAAATAAAACAACAAAGCTCAAACCTGACAAGGTTGTGAATTCCAGCTTGCATGCGACGACGTTGCGACTCACACCTTCACTACTTCCTTTGATTGTTGTATTGTATAATCTTGAGAGTTTCTCTTTATTCGAAACAATAAGCCAATATTACCGTGACCTGAAATACGCATTAAGAAATAATAAGCAGGAGATGCTGCAGTTTTACGCAAAAGTATGGTAAATGTACAAAACGTCGTCCGGACGGATTTGGCGTTGTTTTTCCCTCGTGTATTCTTATGTTCAAAAACTTGAATGTAAAATAACCCATCACTTATTTATATGAAATGCGATGTGCTGAATAGTCTGGAAATATTTCCGGTGTGATCCAGGCAGGTCCAGGTACCAAAAATCTCAAGGAAAAAAACTGCAAAATTATTGTCAAAAGGCCAACATACTTTTTCCAGAGTGAGAGAGAGAGAGAGAGTGAACTAATGTTAAAAGGTTCCATTAGTATCTTCATAAATCATGCATTGCGTCAATGTGTTGTACGTACTCTTGCTTCGAGTGTGTAGGTGAGCCTGAGGATGCAAAAATATTCAAAAGCAAAGTAACTACGAGCGAGGAGCTAAGATGAGAAATGCGACTTGAGAGCGTGTCTTTTTGCGTCCTCAAAACCTCGTCTTGAATCAAGCTTTTTCCGTAATGCATCTATTCAATTTACATGTTATGGCAATGACTACGAAAGATAGGGATGGAAATGACATCCGGAACGAGAGAGCACGCGGGAAAACATTCTGAAATTAAGCTCAAGTCTCTCTATGTTTGTAGTACATGCCGAAATGCAAATGTGCACGTGAGAGCTTTTGAAGAAACCATTTCCTTTTCTGAATCTTATTTGATTTTCTCTTCTTGACCACTTCCACCTCAATCTCCGTAGCAAGACTGAAGAACAAGTGGGAAGAACAAGTGCCTACTGCCTAATTCCAGGATGACTTTGAGGCACTTGAAAAATCTCCTTATCACGCTGAAAGCGAGTACTTGGCACGTTGCTGGAGATATACGCTTCACTACTGTAGTGAGGTCAGCATAAGTCGTCATCAATTACCACGAGAGCTCTTTAATTGTTCTTCAAATTAGCTAATTTTCCTACAAAGACCTTGTGTGCCTGTGGAAGCTGTTATATTGGTCATTCCATTATGATGATAATCACTTTGGCCTTTTATTTGCTCTCGACGTTGAGCTCTAAACTAAAGCTGTGAATCGGCCGCACACGTTACTCTGATAAGCATCATGATATTGCATACAACGCGTTAGCATTGCCGAGTGCTTTTGATTGCATGCGATGTCGAATATATGGAAGACTCAGCATCAGCAGACGCTTTCACGCTTGCATTTCTTTAATATTCAGCAAAATTGTATTATGATAGGAAGGAATGGATTATGGAATGCGTTCTATTGTTAATGTTATACTAATAGTATACGTCTTTATATAAGCATTATAATAATTATTGCCGTAGTATCATAGTCATAGTTCGTTTGTTTGAGGTTAAACAGGGCATGAGAATGTAAAAGTATGCGTACTCGTAAGCAGTTAACGTTTGGAAGGAAATGGAACGGGAGACTTTGGTGTTCAGGATTTCATTCATATTCATATGAGTCGGTCGGCCGATGTTGGTGGCAACTGGCAGGATTAAGTATCGAGCAATTTTGGTGAGAACTTACCTCATGCATCATAGAATTATTAATTACTGCTCCTGATGAATGCACTGTAATTCTAGCAAGACGGAGAGAATATGTGGACTAAGCGTGGAGACAACAGTAATGGATTCCGTAGGTTTCCTCACATAAGTTTGGGCCATCATCGCCATCATTCTTTGTATGAATGGTATACGGTTGTGTTCCTAATGCGGTGAATGGTAATGATCATGACTATGAGGATGCTTACGACTTCTCATTGCAGTCAGCAGGAGGTACAATTCAAGGCTACAAAAGTATAAACTTTTGGTTTGGGAGTTTTCCGGACTGTAACTTAGTACGGTAGTAAAGTGTGAATGTAACGTTGTTGATTGTTGGTGCGAAATGTGTCACACTTTATGACGAAACGAGAAGGGGCTGGAGTGAAGGCTTAATCGACTCTATAGAAATTATGTTAATCGAACAGTTGTAAAGTCAAATGACTCAATATTATGCATTTTCGTTCCTCTTCATCTGTTCCGTAAATGGAAGCGTATGAGCTACCTTATTTTACTCCTTGGAGTCGCAAGAACACATGTCCATGTCAAAGACGTCTGCAATGCATGGTCGGCCTGACACGAATTTGAGTCGAGCAAACGACAAGGAAAGGCTGTTGAATATTTAAGCTCAAACTCTGCGTTCGCCGACTTTTGCATAGCAAAAGAGAATCTTTCGTAGAAATCTGCTCGTGGAGTGCCAGACGGTAGGGCATGGGAGCAAATCCAGTCTTTTCTCTAATAACAGACCTGGAGCTCATTCATGGTTCGTGATTCTGATGGATTTATGGTGGTGCCGTTCCCAAGCACGCATGAGGAGTGCCGGCTTTCGAAACTGTATGTCCAAAGGAATTAGTCATTTGCATTGTGACGTGTGCCACAAACTTTTCCCTAAGATTGCTTCCGAAGGAAATTCAGATTTTCAACTGTTTGCTTTGGGGATTCGAATTTTACTTCAGCTCGTTTGGGTTGCACTTTCGTGTCGACTTCCGACCGTTCAGGCACGTGTCTATGGTGGTCCAAGCACACACGTTCAAATTCTGCTGGCAGTCGAAACCTTAAACCTCATCCCACAAACAAACGCAGTCTACAAGGCTCCTATTTCCCTGCCACATCAACAGGGGTGTGATTCATGCATTGACAGTAAGTGAGTGTCGTGTCGAGTCGAGTGTGTACATTCTTGGATTCGGTTCTACCAATAAGCATTGCTGTTTATGGCGGATTTCAATTACCCTCCACTCATGTTACACTACAATGAAAATGGATGTGCGTTTTGCCTTGAGACCAATTTGCGGATTTGGGACATGGAGAATGCAGAATGAAGATGGAGAACGGCTCACGACGACCACTCGTGTTTATTTGCTGCTTGTATTTAGCTCATTCATTTGCACTTCTGTCATAAGTAGGAAACTGTGTGCTCAGATACTGAGCAGACTGGATGCCAAATGCTTCCTAACCCTTTACTGCTCCCTTCCCTCAAATAACTCGTCATATGGAAGATTTCCACATCGCCCATTAAAATCATATTGCCGGCACAAAACGACTAATAATGCAGAATGCTGCTTGAAGCTGGACTAAAATTGGGGTTGGACCTCCACTTACTCACGGATTGACTCATAATGCTTGTATCCTGTATCCTGAAGAAATAAAATTCAAATCAATCCCTCACTTCAATTTACAAACATTATTGTCACAATATTAAATAACTATTAAAAAGCTGTTAGGGCACATCAACATGTGTGAGACAGACGGACGTAACCAGGTACCCTACTCCGACACTAAATTGATTTCCTTTGTGACGGAAAACTTCGTTTCGTTCGTATGCCTACCGGAAGCGAACTATATTATTCATTAAAACAGTTTCTCAGTGTACAAATCTATGAGTCCATCATCCAGTACTGCATTACGATTCCAAATTGCATTTATGTAATGTCAAAAATGTGTTAACGCATAAACTGTGAATTTGTCGGTTTGCTTGTTGGCTGTAGTATGCAGAGCTGGGACTTGAGAGTCAGAGTAGATGCTCTGTCCGTGTACTATTCAAAAAATCAAATCAAGATAGTTCCTGTCGTGGGTCCTCCTCGGTCTGTAATGTAATGTCCTTTAGCTGAGTGAGAGTGATTGAGGATCCAAATGAGTTTTCTTCCGGAGACACAATCGGATTACATGTTTCTTTCCCCCTTTTCATTCAGACTATTGCGTTAGGAAAATAAACGAATTTACTGAGAGACTGAGCAGGTAATGGAAACGGTAGAGAAAACGGAGAAAACAAATGTATGCGAATCTTGAGCTGAACAAAACATCTTTATGTGAATCGTCTGTCAGTCTGACACTCGATGCTTTCCAATTCCTCGAGCGTTTGATATTCGTACTGTGGATATTAAAGTCCTTTATATATAGGTATAAAGACGACTGAGAGAGAGACGAACGAAAGCCGTGTCAATCTTTAGATGTGTGTTTATAAGCACCTTTTCACGAAACATATTGAACGGATAAAGGTGGGATTGTGTCCATTCGCTTCTCACAACCGATCTGCAACGTGCAATATGCCAGATTGAAATGTGTTGTGGCCCAGATTTGGCTGCTGCTGCCGTTCACTCCGTTTAAAGGTCATAGTACTACATAATTTTATTGTAAAATATATATGTGTCTATAAAATTGCAAGTGGGATTGGGATCAAACTCGATTTGGCTCCGCTATCAACAAAACATAACGTATATAAGTTGACCTGAACTCGCAGTTTATTACGTTCTTATCAATCCGACCTTATTGGCTTTTTGTGTGAGTCATCCTTACTTGAGTCGATCGACCGACGCAGAACTTACATACAACAAGAATGTTTCTGAGATATGGATTATATGCTCTCCGTTGCGTCATATCATATTTGACAAGAGAACATATATAGAAAATATTGGCGATGACACAAAGTAACACCGAATCTAATGTTGTTGTTTGTTCGAGTAAACGCAACGTCAGCCACTAAAATCCTTACATGAATGCAGGGCAACGACAAAGCTTGTCAAACAGTAACGTCGTCGTTTAGCTTGCGTGTGAACTGTGAACCAAGCCTTAGCCTTAGCTCTATTTAAATGGTGAAAGTCATCCTTGTCGAATAACTGTGGATCAATAAATAGCCGCTGGCTTTGAACTATTCCGGCGTGCACAATCTCGTTAGAATTTAATCTTTTTCCCTACTCCAGTTGTTCAGTTTTCAATTTTACTGTTGAGATGTCAGTCGGTTTCAACTTGGACCTTAAAGGCAGCATCACATGATAAAAACATACTCTTTATTTGGGAAAAAGTCAGTCAGTTGTATGATTTGTTTGACCAAGTTATTTTAACCAGAGCGTAAAAATTGCAATAAATTCGGCAGTAGACGCTTCACAGAAAGTCCTGGAGACAGAACGTTAACGAGTTGTTAAAAATTAAAGAGGCGGAATTTGGGTCGCCCTTTGCTCCTCTTGGAGCAGGTTTACCTTATAATAATGGAGGCAGTGACGGTCGTTGTACCCACAGAGTGATGTAGAGGTTTTGCCTCGGGGAGGGGAAGGTTTCCGCCAAATTTGATGAAGACGAGTTGCTCATTTCAAATTGAGGAAACCGCACAGTAAAAAGGGAGATGGGCTCAACTCATGCAATATGACACAACAGATTTGGTGCAGACAAGAAAAAAATACACTGAGTCTGAGTCAACGTTCAGAGAACATTCACAGATGAGCCATAACGCCACGACGAAGCATGAGAAAAAAGCGTTGTGCTTCTGTCAGAATTTTGTTCTTTCTTTTGCGAGTTCATAGTTTGGATGAATGTGCTACTGACAGAGTGAGGAATGGAAGTCTCTCTAGCTTTCATGTTAGTTCCTCTCATAAATGTGAACAACAGGCGCGAACGGTCTTTTGCGAACATTATTTCAGTATCTCCCTCATCCTGCCGAACTGTATGGAACATAATTTCTTGTATGACCAACCACCATCGGCCGCCATGATCATTATGTATAGAAGCATGTGCAATGCAATGTGCAGTCGAACGAAAGGCTGAAAAACATAGTTTCGATTCTACACTTTGTATTCACAACTTCACCTTTCAACAACGCAATTTGAAAAAGCAGCAGCAGCAGCAGCCCAAAGCTTGCACATCAAAGTCTTTTCAATAGTACATTTCGTATATTTGGCCACCGTTACGTTGCTTCGTGGCGGTGGCATCCGTCCTCTCCTAGGTCCTACAAAGTTACAAAGAATACTTTATATTTATACAGACGTACAGCGCACCGTCTGGTCATAGTAAACCACTGTCGGTTCGATCTGACGTGTGCTGATGCTGAGGGAGCAAGTTGGCGTAGGTGAACAAACTTGGTTTCTCACTTGAATGCATCCATTATATTATTAGACGCATCTCAGAGGACAGTAGGAGAAAAAACAGAGAAGACAAAGCGTTGTCCTGCATGCAGTATGGATGAATCGCCATCATCGAATACAACGATGGAGGACAGACTTTTTTTTCGTCTCTCTCGCTCCTCATTTGTATGTGTAGCCTGTAGCATACACATTAGGTAAAGCTGATTTGCTCTTCGGATGTACTTTTTCTCAGCAATAGGCATATCCTATAAGGCCAATTACTTTAGGAAGAAACAACGCAAGAATGGCGAGAAACGAAAGACAAGTACACGAAACCGAAATAAAAACAGACACACAACCACCACTAACTTCTAGTATGAATAACAGGCTTGTTTGTAGAGATGGTTTTTCTACAGTTTTGGAGTTAGAATTGTGTTCAGTTTTTTTATACAGCCACGAAAGGCCATGCCCTGGTGTTTCTTTTCTTTATCCTGGTTAGAAAAGAAAGTGCACAAGTATGTCTGATGGACTTTTCCCTTTCTGTTGCTTTTACTTGTGCTTTTTATTGATCTGAACAAAAACGAGAGAAGAGAGTAGAAAGAGAAAGAGAAGCGATCGATCCATTTTAGCCAGGTTATTCGCTTCCCCCTCTACATACCGGGCATTTCAAAGAGTAGAGGATGGTTATGGTTCACTCTGTGCCACTGCCGCCGCCGTCCCCGGGTCGTGCGTTCCTTTCATTTCCCATAGTAGACAAGAAAAGTGAGTCTAAGACGCTCGTCTCGTCTGCTTGTGTACGAAGAGCATTGCTTTCAAGTCGAAGAGTAACAGCGGACGCAAGTTGTAGGAGTTGAAGTCGGAAGACTCATGAAAATGAGCAGAATTTCAACTTTCAACCGTATTTTGTTCTTGACGACTAAGGGGAAATGCCACATTTTAGCCAAGGCTCAGTCAGCTATCTGTCTATTATGGTCCCCTTCGGCAAGCCGTAAAAGCAAGGAACATGTATCTTCATGTGTTATAGTTATGGTAGCGTGTCGTCGTCGTCGTCGTCGTTGCATTTGCAGTCAGAACGTCATGACTCTCTTTGAAAAATGCACACTTTGCTTTGCACTTTGGCAGACTCACACTTGTATTACAATACAATGGTAATACCACGTCGGCTTTTTGCACAGGAGGCTTAATTTGTGACCAAACAGGAGTCTGAGTGAGAACTAAGTATTAAGTAAGAAAGGACGGACTCTCGCTTGCTTCACTGCACTGGGTGCTTCTAACAATTTTCTTTAGGTTCGAAAGAGCATTGAAAGGATGTTCGAGAACAAGAGTCAGGGCCGCTAATGTAATTAGCGTCCCAATCTTCATGTCTTCTCTTTTAATTGAGGGGAATGCGAGATGATGATGGTCGTCGTCCTATTTGCAATGTCTGTTTTCATGTGTCCTCTGAGGCTGTCTTCATTTTCTGTGGCTTTGCTTGGTGTTCGCTTGAAAACTCCTGTTCATTTGATAGTGCAAATCCAGTAGCATCAGGGAGTCCATAGCATATAATAGCATTGGTACAAGTTGAGCGTGAGTCGCGAGTCTCGGTCTCGTCTACTTGCTTCTGCCAGGATGCCGCAGTTGAGGATGTACATGAACGAGGACAGAGAGACTTTTCGGTGCTTAAGCCTCAAGACGAAAGCAGGAAAGCGTTCTTCGCATGCAAGGAACATTCTCTCACTCCTTTTCCTTGTGGTTCTTTGGCCAAGTGAATCCAATTTCATTTCTCGTGAACTGCAGCCCTTTTCCTCGCCTTGTCCGCCTCTCGTGAAATCGTAATGATGATTTATTGAGGAGTACACACTTATTCATGAACCTTTAGCCGAGGAGAATGTCACACGGGACGCGGTGCCGTCTTTAAATGTCCCTTTAACATGTTACTGCTGTCTTTTTCGCTCTTGACAAACATGCAATGTGGGTTAGCCAACTGCTTTTGACTGTTTCTGACTGCAGTCCAATATCGCTCAGGCTCAGGAGTCGATGGACACACAGGCACAAATGCAAGTCTATTGGTATTCTCCATTAGCCCTCATCGCTCACTGACTCGCAAGACTTTAGCTTCGTCAATCATTCAGCAACCAAGCACTGGTCATATTTGCTCCAGTTTACATGCCATTCCGTACGTAGTACTTCATTCCTCTTGCATGTATAGTTTTAGTTATTACTTACAGTCCAAAATATGTCCAATCAGGCTTTCTCCAGACGTCATTTCTATGCTTCGTCTTGTTGACCATTAACCACTCAACGTCACCAACTGTCACTGACCTAAGATAACTTCATTTACCCTTGAACTAGTACCTCAGTCTGTCCGCAGTATGCATTCTACTATTATTAGTGTGTAGTATGCTCACTCACACAGTTAAGGTGCAAAACTCCGATTTTCCATCAACTATTATTTATTCGATTCAAGGTGCAAGGCTAAACGTGCCATTTCTGTACACTACGATTATACGAAAGTTAATATTGCAGTGTAGTCAATCAGTCTGTTTCATCACTCCTGACTCGACTTTGCACTGCTCAAGCTTGCATGATTGCAAATTAGTCACACTAGTACAACGGCTTATCCGACACCAATCCACATTAAAAGCCATTTCATATGTGGGCTTAAAATCACATCTCTTGTAGATTGCAGAATTTGAGAAAGTGTGTATTGGTATGTGTTGGTATATTCCACTGAAGTATATATGGATCATCGTTGTAATCCACTAAACTCACCTATCCGTGAAGAAGTTCACTCCAAAAATGTATACTTTTGTAATGAAATGAAGGAAATCAGGGTCACAAATGAATTCGCGGATGAAAATTCCAATATGTTAGTTGTTGACGAATAAGAGTTAATTGTTGACTTTGGGCGTAGATTCGAAGGAATGTGCTTGATTGTAAGATATGAGAACGGGATGTTTGCAGTACATTAGAATTTGGGTTCATCACCCTTCGGGTCTAGCCATAAATTAATTGCTTCACTTTTGCCTTCGTGGGCGAAACGTCGTCAAGTATTCATAAGCTTCCATGGTGCTCCTGTGTTCAGCGCTCATCCACTGGAGAAGGAAAACAAATATGGTGATTTGGACGGATTTAGAGTCTACTGCTGTGGTAGCGATTATAAAGAGCCTTTGTCCTTATTGCTTTTCCTTGCATAGTGAAAATCGGATATTTGAACAGTGAATTGGATGCTGTTCCCTTCAAATTACATTACATTGCATTGGAAGGAGAGCTTAATGGAGTCAAAATAGAATGAAAAACTAATGAATCCTGGATCCTAATTCATTTCGGTTGTTTTTTTGATTGTGTTCCAGGGGAGAAGCCATACAAGTGCATGTGGGAAGGTTGTGAATGGCGATTCGCCCGCTCGGACGAGTTGACTCGTCACTACCGAAAACACACTGGAGCCAAACCTTTCAAGTGTGTGCACTGCGACCGGTGCTTCTCCAGGTCGGACCATTTGGCTCTCCACATGAAAAGACATCAGTGATGTTGATCCTCCCGAGGACAAGAACCACCCCATCCTCTTCTCATGTACAGTGCTTCTCAATCTCATGCAAATTACGAAGATACGACATAGTACCAAATATTAGCAATTTTTTGCAAATGTTAGACTTACCTACAGATTTTTAAAACCATATTAAAACCGTAGAGTGTAGAAGTAGCGTCGTAAAAGAAAATAATAGATTTTTGTTCATTGTTTTTGTTTTTTGTCATCTTCCTAAAAGCTTAGCTGGTCATTGCTTGTGGATTATATATGATGTTTGTGAAGAAACGAATGAACGAGATATCGAGAGAACGATTTTTTAAGGAACTGTTATATTTAATAACAGTTGTTGTAGGAAACATGTTTGTTCATAAGTTTTTATAAATTGTATTCCTTAGTGTTTGTATGATTTAACTAAATCCATAAGGTACACTTATATATACGTACTACGACGAGGAAAACAAGCAAAAAAGGTACGGCCATGTTCATCTGATTAACTAAACCTACATACCCATTCAAGACCTGAACTTTCTTTATACCGAGCCTTATTATTTATAAACTTTATAAATACATTATTATCATTATCATTACATTATTTTGTCTACGTTTTTTACTAGACAAGAATAGCCAGTCTGTGTTTTCGTGTCGTTTATCAAGGCCACTTGCATTTAAATGTGGCGATAAATTAATCATTTATTTTTCTCAGAGCTTCAAACTTTATAATTATTCTTAGGCTATACAGAAAGAAACTCAGAACACACTCTCATTCGTATTCTATATGAAAGATGAGTAAACTCACTGTAGTCAGCAATTTGCTCCTGCTCACGAAACGTTGCAATTAACAGTTCCAGAAAACAAGTCGTAAAATAGGGAATTTGGAATGAAACCAACAAGCATTTTTCTGAGCCTCAAAATGCATCAAAATGGCTCAGATTCTTAGAATTGGTACAGGAAATAAATCCACTGACTTA
>JABASF010000122.1:0-66130 GCA_019776145.1 Harlomillsia oculata | reverse complement strand
TAAAACGTGTCAAAAAACGTGAAAACAAAGATCAAACATTCTCAACGTCAGGAAAGAAATTATAACATCAGCGCCAATACGACAATACGACAGGCCTTTTTCGTAGCTTGCTTTCATCAGTAATTAGAATTACCGTCATAAGCCTTAACATTCTTATAGAGGTCTGTCATGGCATCGTTGACACTACGACCGTCCTTCGTAAGGTTAATGTTCCAAGGAGTATCTCCAACTGGGGCTTTCATATTCTTTAAGAACAAGGGATATGTTTTAGAAAACGTTCTTGAGTTTTAAAATACTTACACCTTTCAATTCAATAATGTCACGTTTGCACTCACAATTTGCATAACAGCTGCTCCATCTCTGTAAAGGAAATTCACCAATTCACCTGGCATACTACTTCGTGGAACCGGAGGAACTTTATCCAGCTTGGCTTTGACGCCATAGATGGGCTTCTACGCATAAGTATGATTTTCATCACTTATATAGTAAATAAAGTCTACGAACAAGGTGATTGTACAAGAACAAATAGACAAGAACGAACACTTACCTTTAACAACGTCTCATTAGGTTCAAGCATTTTTCCAATGGCCACAGTAGCGGAATCCCCATAATCGATGAATTCAACGACATACTTCGCTTCCTTAACTTCGATAACGCGAGCACGGAACCACATGCCGTTGTACGGAGCAACAACAATCTGGCCTATCCTCACAGGCTGTTGTACAGGAACAGCTATTGATGTACAACAAATGGATTTCATTTCAATAATCATCGGACGCACTCAATGCAATACCAAAAGAGGAGATTAGCCAATTAGCCTCCTCGACACTTACCCTCACTAACACAACCCTTGATTAATTCCTCCAGTTGAATCAGAGCTTCATCGTCTTCCGTAGCATTCAGCAAAACCAAACCACTGTCCCAATGGTAGCCCAAAGCTACGGAGGCGTTGTCACACAAATTCGAAGAATAACTCAAATCAGTAAACATTTTCGGCTTCGAATTCTAAACAAGGCAAGATTGACTACTTTAATAACATTTAGGAGTCAGTACGTCAGCCTTAGATTATATACATTAGGGAGACGGCTTACCACAATACTACTCCCACTGTTGGAAGAAGATGAATTCAAGGAACGGATCTCCTTTGAATCAACCTTATCTAATTTTTTTCTGTCGCTTACAGGAGCTGAGACCTTCTCATTGTGACATACAGTAGCAGCTGGAGTAGTTTTAATAATAAATTCATCATACTGAGACTTGTGCACATTATTGTGAACAAGATACTGTCCGTCACAAATCTGCGAAAAATAAAAATCTATGTTTAAATAAACTGAAAGAACCCAATTATGAAACTGATTGCATTATTACCATTAATCACATTAGTAATACGCATTACCTTCATTTTGACGCGGAAACGCAATGGCTTGTCACCCCCCTTTTCCATAAGAGAACGTATTTCGTCACCAGTTTTTTCGCCGGTTTTTCCAATATTCCATACACATAGCATAGACAACCTCGGCCAACGATCCGCCAGTCTTTTAAGTATAGATAAACAATCTTGGACTTTGACAACAGCAATTCTTCCTAAGTCAATAAAGAACACTCGAATTTCAGATGTAGAATTTTTAACTTCCAAAATTTCTGCTCTGTAGAATTGCTGGTTCAACGGGGCCACACACAAAGATCCGACAGAAACATTCTCGTTCTCCAATGCACACATCATATCGTTAGTATGCAGATTGTCTATCTGCCTCTGGACCTCCTCCGCCTGCTTGACCATTTCCGAAGTCTGGGCGTAGAAGGTGTACGGATTTTCAGCAAAAATTTTTGTACCCTACATATTCATAAATTCAAACCTTCATCGTTGAAATGAAATCGTTCATAGATCGATATAAATACTATCATTTATTACATTATTACACATGGTAATAAGTAATAATATTATACTAAAATATGCACCTCAATTGGATCAGACCGGAATGCCTCAGCCCATTTGATCTCCGGGTTCAACGTGATACTCAGTTGTTCTTTCGTCACAAGGAACTGCTTGGGTGGTGGTGGTACAGGAGGCAAAGCGGCTTTCTTCTGTGGAAGCTCCGATGGCTTAGTTCTCAAAGTCGCCTATTCAAATATTATGCAAACCAAATTGCATTAATTTCAATTTTAATATTTCAGATCATTACCTTTATATAAAGACTTAATCAAATTAATCATTCAAATGAAACTTACAGAAGAACCTAGTTTTATCATGTTTCCTGAAAAAATTAAAATGTTTAATGTACGAAACATTCCTTCTAAAGTCATGCATTGTTAGTATTCAAAGTCAAAAGAAGAACTAGTTACAATTACAAGTTTCTATAATACCTGAGCCTGAGGTGAGATTACCCAAATCCTTCAATGTGCCGGGAGTAGCAGACTTTGCGGAACCCAACAAACCAAATGCTTCAGAATTAATGGGAACAACCTTCGGAGGATCCATCCCGTACCTGTCAGAATACGAATAATAAAGTATCAAAATTACGAAACAGAAGGACCTGTACAGCCTAAATATAGCCATTTCCTTCATAAATGTTTCAGAAGTTAAAAACAATAATAATTTGTAATACCGTGACGGTGCCGTAACTTTCGTATTCATACGAGTCAAACAATCTTCCGAACAAAGCAATAGGGTATATTTCTTTTGGAACAGGCATATGTCATTCTTGCAACAGTCGCACTTCAACATAGCTAACCCCTTGATCAAGTCCATCACACTAATACTTTGTTTCTGTTAGAAAACGGATCAAAACAATGATACAATATATCTAGCTAGATCTAGACTTGCAATAATTGAAAGCAAAACCAAGAAAACGAACGAAAAACGAATGAAAACTTATTACGAAAGCGGTAAAACTTCCACCAAGAACTCCTCCAGTCAAGGCAAGGGGCAGAACTGGGATTTTCGTTTACAAAAAGAATAAAAAATTACAAATTACCTCAACATTAATGTTCTCCGCCATGATATTCATGACACAATGTCATCAGTGTCGCCGATTGCCAATAATTTAAGAATTTACAGTGAAAATAAACCGGGACTGGACGAACCAAATGAAAACGAACCTCTCACCTCCGTAGACGACACAACACTAAGCTCCTCAAAGCTACGACGCCAAGGCGCTTCGGCTTTACAGCGGAGGGGACGTGATGGGGAGCAATGGAAATAGCGTGGCGCGACGGTTCGTTCAGAACAGAACGTTATGTCTTAAAATCAAACTGTCACTCCATTTAAAAATCAACGGACGCTTACAATCTAACATTTTTTTCTTGGATAACTGTTAATATATTAAAAATTTTGAAATAACTTTTAAAATGTGTCGTAAATTATGAAAAACCCTATTTGCATATAATGCAACTACAAAAATTTTAAAGCAAACGACGTCAAAACCAAAACGTCTGCAGTTCCACTCAAAAAAACTCAAGAGTGGAACGAACTCACTGATAAGGAATTTATGGAAACTGCGTTTGTTTCCTGAGGATTTTGTTGATGCAAAGGAATGAATGCAGCTTATCATTATCACAAAAGTTCCTAATTTGCATTTTACGCTAATTTATATGTTTGGTTTGTGACAGTCAATATACAGTGTGAGATTCGTTATACAAAAGCAGGTGTCTGAATTCCATTGATACTGATACTGACCATGTTACAAAGTTACATTGTGGATTTCTAAGTTTTCTATTACAATTTACCATTGAAAAATATACAAGATTGTATACTAAAAATGAATTAAAGTCCAATTAAAATAATTAATGCCATTTAACGATAACTATTTATCAACTTGAAACATTGAAATTATAGCTCTCAGTTACTCAGTTTAATATTGGTCATTCTCGTAATTGCATTTGAGTGCTCCAGGACTGCACTTGTGAGTCATTCCTTCAGTCATTTTGATCATGCATGGTTCCAGATGAACACTGATCGGATCTTGTGGTGGACATTCTACTTCTTGACTATCTGGAGAAAATTCCTGAGGGCAGAAGCCTTGAGTTGTAGTTGTGGATTCAACACAAGGATGTTGTGGACATGGCAAATTTTGAGGACAGCAGCAACAAACGGATGGCAAAGAGCATTTGATGTTGGGACAAACGGATTCAAGGAAAGCTCGGTAGTTGACACAAAATACTTTCAAAGGGGGTTTGGGTTCAATCCATTTGAAAATGCATGCAATGGCTGCTGGTCGAGCAATCGGAGCTGGATTATACTCCCAATCCAGGAACCGAAGAAGTTGACAGTAATCGATACGGTTGCATGGAGTCGGCCGGCATTCATCTCCCGGAGCACTTGGGAATCTGAATCAAGAACCACTTTTGAGCATTATGTGCAAACAATGAAACATCGACATACACAAACTTGAAATAAAACGGCTCCAACTGACTTGTCCACTAGGAAATCAATCAATTCTTTTTTAATTGGTAGCTTGGCTCCTTTCAATGTTGCTCTTGCAGTTTCCCGATCCACTTTTCCAGAGCGACATGGGTCGTGGTAACGGAACGTGTACTCCACTCGTGATAAAAGAGCATTATCGTAGTTAAATCGACGAAGTTCCGTCTGTAGAATGGCCCTGTGTTCAAAATGCAATTACATTCAAACGGAATTCACTTGAATAGAATAGTCAACTGTTGTACTGACTTAATTGTTACTGAACTTACTGGAGAGTTTGGAAATCAGTTCCCGGAGGAGCAGCATTAGCAGCAAATCCTCTGGACAAAGTTATAACTTCCTGTTCGCTCAAGCCACATTTTGAAATCTCCAGAATCAATGTGCGAAAATTTCTCAAATCCATTACTCCTTGAAGACAAGTGTCATTTTGGGTAAAGCACTTGAGCACGTCTTCAGCTTGCATTGCTCCAACGGCTTCTCGAAACTTGTCCAAACAAAGGCAAAGATTCGAATGGGGAAACTAGAGAAAGTGAAATTAACGGATTGACATCAACATCACTTAACATTATTATTTATTTGGGATATAATGCATAAAATTTAAGTCAACATATATAATCATATATAATATAGGTGTATAAACAAAGAGTAAAAGCCCATGTGTCAGTCAATGAAATCTAGAAATCTTACTTGATGATTGTTTTTTTCCATATAGCACAATGTAAATTCATCAGCTCGAGTAAGTTGGAATTGAAAACCATTGAGATCCAAAACATTTCCCACAAAGAAATCTCTCGGCTCGTAGTACTCCGCTGCTTCTCCTACCTCAGGTTGACTTCCGGGTTTCTTTACGCGAGTTCTGTATAAAAAGTTTCCCTTAGGAAGTCCTGTGTTAGAAACACACGCAAATGAAGGGGAGAATGGTTCCGTAATTACGAAGTTAATTAATCATTAGTTAATATAAATTATAGCGTTCACAAACCAACGTTGGGATGCTCCTTCTCAAAAATTTGAATTGTATCGTCCCCCATGTAGTAATTAATGGTGAATCTACGGACTAAATTGACTCGTTGTAACGGTTCGAAGAATTTCGCATCGAATCGGAGAATGTCTCTGTAAAGTTTTAACGATGTTAAACATATTAACACAAAGTAATAATAAGCTGAGCAATCCTGTAAATTTAAATAACGTTTGTTGTTTGACTTGTTTGTCACATTGTCACCAAAGAGTATTATGAATTATGAATTATGAATGTTATGGAACTTCAATGGCGAATAATAAGATTAATGAATGACTTAGTTAGATCCAGTATTAGTAACCGTGGGCACGTGTTGAGTCGAGAATGCAAAATGCAAACGTATGAATTATGGGATTATGTTACGTTTAAGTTTTTACTTTTCAAACTCGGCGAACTTGCGAATATCTTTGACGTGAGGTCGCATTTCGATGCTCTTCCAGCTTACTAATGAATCTTCCTCAGTTCCCCATCCAGTATAAGGAGGAGGTTCCGGTTTCACTACCTGAGGTTTCGGCTCATTAAGAACAAGTGGAGTAAAATCCTCTGTGAAATTGAATCCGGTTCCGATTTATATCAATTAGCATGTAAATAGGAACATTTCATGTTATTTTAAAGTTTACTTTATATGGTAGAAAACGTTACCGATTCCATACTTTTCCCGATAATATTGCTGAGTAAACTCGTCACATTTTGCGAGCATCACAGCTCTTCCAAAGACATTAATAACACTTCCGATGGCCAAATCCTTATCAGTGTAGTATTCAACGTGCCGTTTCCCAAGTCCCAAATTGTCAACCATGAAATGAGCCTTTTTGTGTTTTGTCCCATGCATGGACCCAAATACATTCAGAATGGTCAATGGTGTTTCCTGCCCTGGGAGGGCGACAAGCTTATCAACCGATTTCGGGACTTTCCCTCTGCGAACAAAGCATGGGAAGCTGTCATAACCAGAATTTGGACGAATGACTTCACGGATTTCCATTGTATTGTCGCTAAGAAAGTAATGTACGACAAACTGTCGCAAATCTCCATCAAGATGACACCTGTCATCCCAATAGCCCCAGAAACGAAGGACGTGACGATCATGTTGCAAAAACGGACCTCGCGTATCAATGGTGTGATGTGGTCTTCGAGCAAACTGACTGACTTTTCTATCTTTCAACTTTTCCGTTCCTAAATCCGGGGGGAGCTCCATGTTATGTGGGACTGGAATTCCCAGTCTGTTGAGGAATCTGCGTGTGAATCCATCGCATGCACAAATGAAGAAGTTCTTTCCGTATAAGACCACTTCACAACCAACATTGAAGTGCTCCAGTGTGTAAAAGTTGTTTTCGCATGGAGGCTCTAACGGAATTCGGTGGCGACGAATGATTTGACCCTGAGGTAAACCCGAGTTATACGTTCTGGGTTCCACGACCTGAACCGTGTCATCTTCCAAGTAAAAAAATATACGGCATTGGTGAATTCGATAGTTTTCCAAGTTTGACTCTGGAATCGGTTCTTGATAATAAGCTTCGAAAGCTAACACCTATACAATACAGTAAATTAATTGAACCTACAATCACACATGCCAATTGTTACCAAAGTAAGGAAATAATCGATTTCCTAAGACGTCGTACTTGTTTATCAAATGCAATCCATGTGGGTACATTAACTCCATTGCATGTAGGAAGAACTGACTTGTCAGGATATGCTTGAATCGGTGCCCAAGGAGGTGGGTCAAGTCCACCAATACCCGGTTTGGGTCTTGGAGCATCTCTGTCATTGAGGACGCAAATCCCTTTGTTGAAACCCCAATGAGCTGGCTTATGAAAGCGATCCTTCCCTTCCTAAAATATTCCAAACATACAGCAATTTCACCTTTAATCAAGTGCTTCATCCCCTTTCCCATACGCACGATTCTCAAATCAAAACAACCAAAATCCAATGCATAAAAGACAACGCCTCACTCACGTTAATGTCAAAGTTGAATCCAGGAAGCAACGGGAGATTCTTGATCATACAAGAATTCATGGTCGCTCCACCGTACTTACTCCGTCTAGATTGACTCATTATGCCTTTATGACCTTTCACAGTGTTTTACGAACAAAAATATTAGTGACTTTCAATCTTCAGCAACCATTCCGCTGATTCTGAAAGTCCATCCAGTTCAATACAAGTACATCTAATACGATACGACGATCAAACATCGACCGAACAAACAAACGGATCGAAGAAAATCATGCATAGAAACGAAACCAGTGCTCGGGATCCAAGGAGACTCGTAAGAAAGGAATCCGATTTCAGCATTTCTGGGGTAAAACGAGAAACAATAAATTCAATTTATTACTATAATACTGTTCCTCTAAATATCATCAACAATGAAATGAATGGATGCAAAAATGCAGGATGTCAAAAACAACATATAACAATTAACTACGAAATTAATCTTGCAATATTATTATTATAAGAATAATGTCAAATGATCACAAGACACCAAAATATTTCGTAAAAATCATGATATGACATTTATTTACTTTAATCGTTACTTAATGTACAGTTTAAAGTTAAACATTTTGTCTTTACAGTGGAAACGTTCGGAATCTTTACAATACTATGAATTGCACACGACGTTTTACATTCTTCCATTCAATCAAAGTCCAAAATGCATTGATACGTCAGCCAGTTGTGTTTTTTTAAACTAATCGTTTTGCTCCTCGAGAATTCAATTTTCAATTAATACCTACTGTAAAAGTCCCACACTTTCACTTCCATTGAGTCAAATGATTGAAATAAGAATTACATTTCAAGAAATGCAGTAAATTCTTATGTTTTGAAAACACGAGTTTCATGCAATTTAAGTATTAAGTAATGAATAATCTCCATTGTTTATGGCTGTGCGTGGCTGAACATTCTTCATCTTTCCCTTCATTCGCTCTGCATTCGAGACTTTTTGAAGAAATGCATTATTTTAGATTTTATACAAATTCACTATTAATTTACATATTCTATATATTTTTACAATACAACAATAACAATCAATAACAATCTAATATTTTGTACTAACTAACATGGATAATACATATTACATACAACAATGTTCGTTTCTATACAAAATAGTACGCACAACACGACGGATTACGACGTTTTATAAGGTTAAAGTCTAAAAACTTGGAATTGATTTATCGAACTAAAGGAAGAAGTCAAAACAAAAGCTCTTGAAATTGCGCTTCTTGACTTCTGAGTACAAGATACGAGTTAAGGTTAAGAAACCATACAAAAAAGTATAAACTTACTATCATTATCATAGACTAAAAGAAATTTAAAACGGTAACATGTACGATATGAGCAACAAATTAGTATGGTTAGTTCGTTTAACATTTTTGAGATGTTTAGGATTTTTGATACCAACAGTATGCGAGGTAAAAAAAAAGAGCTACCAGTAAAAACAAACAATCTCACACTTTTGCATTGCACATTTAAAGTTCACATAACAAAACAATACAAGATATGACAATTTACGACTAATTATAATAATTTACGTTCAGATCACAATCAATGATAACTGCATTGGTTTACGTAGTTTCTTTTAAGGGTAAGAATCCTTTAAAAAAACATCAAAGTCATTACAAAAAGTAACCCAGCCGAAGAAAACATGAGAATTTGCATTTGAAATTGCAATTTGAAGTCAATACTGTTCGTTATTATCTCATTTTGAAATGCATAATAAAATCTTGAATTAGTACCACAGTTTTCGTTAAAATGCGATTAAATGACTTAAAATTCCAAATACAATGAAACACGAAGTTGTCTACCTAGATAAAAAATGGTAACATTATATTATTTTATTATACAGTAAATACGTAAATAGTTCATGTGTCACTCTGTCATCGAGTTTGAGATTATAGTTAAATGGAAAAAAATCGTAACATTATTATTGTCTGGTCTTAAAAGTGTCAACGAAGAAAGTTGAGTTGACCCTTTCGATGCAAGCATTCGGACTTCGGACGCTGTGGCTGTGACTTTCCTTTCCGTGTTGTGTTCGTTTCGTAAGTTATGGCTATGGCACTGAATTTCATAAACCTCATCAAAGAAAAATATTAACTTACAGAATATATAAACTTAAATACACTTGAACACACGTTTAACAGTTCGAATGGCAGTAAAGTTTGACAATAAAAGTCGATCAAGTCTATTCACAATGGAAAGTATTGGAAACCGATAAAAATGGTAATGAAATTGTCACAGGACTAACATGAATGCCATGTTAATTAAATTATACAGACCAAAAACAACTCAAGTGCCAATACTTTCCGTACTTCAATTTCCACACTATAATACACTTATCTGTTATTACAGTTTAAGAATGTGCAGAGTGCAGAGTGCAGATTTGAAGAGGGTTACTGTACAATATTATATCAGTCTTTGGAAAATAGATTGCAAAAAGATCAGACAATGTTATAAGGAATTTTTACATTCCCATTCACTTTACATTTTTAGGAGTTTCATATTCATGATCAATAAACATTAAATTTCTTTTCAGATATTTTGATTCTTCTAAACAGACATTTTGGATATGGAACAATGGAACTTGAACGTAAATATTTCATCTTGCAACAGCAAGTTTCTTCCTTAAATACTCGTATATAATCGAGAGTAAGTTGTTACTAATTTAGTATGCAAGTATTTTTAAGGATGTCCAGAACAACATTGTTGTGTAGGAAAATGTGATAGAAGCTACTGAATATGAATTAGAAAGTTGATCTGTGAAATTTTGATATCGAAATGTGAAGAAGTGAAGATTCTAGTAATCTAGACTTTGACTCTTCACGTGTATTGGTCGTAAGCCAAATACTCCAGCGCGGCCCGATAGCAGAATTCATATTGATCCTAAAATACAACAATTATTAAGTGTTTTACATATTAATTACATGTGGGCAATTTGCTAAACCAAGATTAAAAGTGAGGCTCTGTAGGGAAAGTTACCTCAGACTGAATCATTGCAGGCCGTTGTGTTCGTAGCATTCGCACCGTTTGAAACAAGTCCACAACCTCTTCACTTTGAATACGTGCGAGAACAACACTGAGTGCAATAAAGGCTCCAGTTCGACCGACTCCGGCACTGCAATGCACAGTGATCGGACCTTCTTGGCCAAATTGCTCTTTTGTCTTATGAACTTGACCGATGAAGTCGATGAATCCTTCTGCGGATTTTGGGACGCCTTGTTCAGGCCATTCAGCAAATTGGAACTGACGAATTGTGCGAGACTGTCCATCTCTTGCGTCAGTCAACTATAATTCAAACCATTGTAATTAAATAAGTATTGATATTGATACACTAGGTACAATGGGGTCCACTGTGAAACAAGGTTTTTAATTGTAATTGTTAACGTCAACGTCTTCAATATGTCATAACTATGTTCAGTCCGTTACCTTAAACTCTCGAAGGGTATACTGAGACAAATTATACTCTGCAATAGGGTCCACCACAAAGCAATGATATCTTTGAGATCTGTCATTAGGCCAGTAATGGCAGCATTTTTCCTTTACAAATTAAAACAAAACAATTCCATCAATGTGACTTTATCGTTAATCCGTGTTCTGTTAGTTGCTTTACTAACCTTTCCCATCTCTCTTAACTTAGTCAGCATAACTACAATCGTGGAATTATGTTCCCAAATCATACGCCAGAAATCATCTACTGTGTCGGGCAATGGCCCTTGAGTGGCGATGTATGCACATCTAGAAAATTAAACCAGGAGTTAAACATTTGATTTCTTAAATGTTTGACAACTACGACAATGAAGCATTAACATTACCTCTCCTTGTATCCATCAATGAAGGACGCATTAATGTAATCGGACCCATCAACACCTCTAACAGGCTGAAGACAGACACGAGTAGACTCAAAAGGAAGAATATTTACAAGGCGATTTTTTCTTTGATTCATGGGGACGTTTGCACTTAGGAAACGATTGGGGTCGATTTTCATATTGGACAATTTCTGTTAAAGAAAAATGTAATGTCATGATTAATGACGAAATGCGATCCTTTGTTCACATCTAATTAAAAATAATTCTCACTTAAACTTAGTAATATTACCTTGAATTCAATATCTAAACCACTATAAGTCTCTCCTGGATGTAACGTTGTAAGCATTTCCAAATGAGCTTGAAGCTTATCTGCTGGAATGTCTGTACTACCACAAATAACTGCTTCTAGAATAGCGTCATGAATGAAAATGTACTGATCTTCCGTTTGAACCTATAAAACACAACAAAACATCTCCATTAATATAAATATTTCGTTCGACATATATTGATTATTACTAATATTATGCTGAGGTGAATAACAAACCATGTAGTTTCTCTGCGCACGAAGACAGGTAACATGGCCGTAAATATCAATCGTATTGTCATATTTCATTCGTTCCATCATCGAATCTATCACAACGAAGCATCCGGTTCTTCCAACGCCGGCACTACAATGGACAATCATGGGACCGCAGTCAGGAGGATTCAAAGCTTTTACTCGCCGAAGGAACATAAGGAATGGAGCGGGGTGGTCGGGAACTCCATGGTCGGGCCAGGCCGTGAATTGAAGCTGCTTAATTTCTCTAGTTTGCTGCATTCCAGGCTAAAAAAATCATATCATCATTATGTATACATTTCGGCTAATTTGCCAATACGATGACACGAAGTGGATACTCACAACAGTTCGGCGAACAAGAAAGCTTCGGATGCAATAAGTCGCCAATTCTTGAACTTCGCGAAGGGTGACAGTTATATCCCCATACGTTTCAGATCCTCTTGACGGCCAGTACTGATCACATTTAACTCGAGTTCTCTCTTCAAGACGAGTCATCATTACAATCGTTGCCGTGTTCACTTCCCAACACATTCTCCAAAAGTCCGCAAAAGTTTCAGGTAATGGACCCTATGTATGAACATATGAACATTTTAACTTTTTGTCATAGCTAAGTAAGTTTCACATTCTACGTGATTATTTATCGTTGTACCTGAGTGGCAATATATGCATTTTGCCTGCGGTACCCATCACAATAGTTTGAATTGATATAATCAGTTCCCATGATTCCATCAATAGCTTGAAGTGCCACTCTAGAATGATCATACGCTACAACGTTTGCGTATCGATTTTTCGGTTTATTCATTTCCATACTAGAGGCTTCCCAAGTAAACTGTTGTCCAGGATCAATGCTTTCATACTCCTGAGAAAATAAGTGATTGTCATTAGACTTGAGACGATCAATATGAGCGGCAAGATCAGCGATGATTATAGGAGGATGTTGCATCATAGCCGGGCTCTTAAAGTTCATTCTTCTCATTTCCACTGGGTCACAAGGAGCATCAGGGCAAGTAAGACCGTCGGATCCAATTGTATGAGTTCCAAAACTTGAAGTTATGTAGCCCGTCGGCATTGGGCCATCAGGACCATCATGAGCCATTAGAGGTTTCAGAACAGCAGACTGGTCAATGTGTTTGTGAGATATTCTCCTCCTATTTTATATTCAAGCAAAGGGATTACTATATTTCTGCGAATCATTGAATTTTGTACAGAAAGTGTAGACAGATAGGAAAAAGTACCTACATAGCAGAAAGATAGGTTCAATATTTTAGTATAAAATAAATGCATTTAACTACTGACATTTAAATGCAGTTTAAGTACAAACAAACGGTTTAAAAATATAGTAATGCGACATAAGAAAATGCCAGGACGAAAGATTTGCAGAAAAGAGAAGAAGTGGAAAGAGGAACACCAAAATATAAAAAAACCATCATTTTGTATTACCAGAAAGCTAACCTTTTGAAGAGGAAGCACATGAGCATACAACAGGCGGCTAAAATGACCGCAATCACGGGCGCAATCACCCATAACATCCCATGTTCTGCCACACTAGTTCTTACAGTAGAATCGGGATTATGCTTCCAATCGTTTGGTGGCCGGCTTGGTGGTTCACAAGACTGAGCTTCGGGCATGTTAAGGAAAATTGGATCCGAAAATGGACTTGATGTATATAAATGCTGAAATGATGGAAAGGTATTAGTAATAGTAATCATCGAACGAAAAATCAATAGTATGCAATAAAAATGGCAGTACCTTTTGTGGAGTATCAACAATTGCCCTCAGGAAAATTTTGTAACGAACTAGATTTTCCAATCGCTTGTTTTCATAACCATGATAATTCTCCATATCGCCCAACTGAAAGTTTCGTGGAATGGCTCGGGGCAAGAACCGAGCAGCAATATAAGGAGTGAAATTCATGGCATCGTCACCATCGTCAAGATCTTCGTCATTAATGTACGCTGAGCCGACAATTGTAACTTTAGTTGGAATACCATTCATCGAAGCCATCTGGAAAACACCGAAAATTACATTATGCACACTGTTATGTAGACCTGATGAGCCAAAAGAATTCAATCATGAAAAATCACAACAACGATATGTACATTGTCTGTAAGGAATTGATCAGGGATCTTGTTAGCCAGCCTTCTGGTGTCAGGAACAACAATGAGGTAGTAATGGGATATGGGTCCATATTCTTCTGAAGCTTGTGGAAGGTACAGATTGATTTTGCCTCCTTGAAAGCACACATCCGGTTTTACCATGGGCTGAGGAGCTGCCATGTGAGTCGTCACTGTAATCTTGGCAGGTGGGCGATAGCCATGGTCTGACGGAACGGCAGTGACATTCACATTGTACGTGGTAAACGGAGACAACTCATTCACCGTCAGTGACTCGCGGTCCGGAAAGACTTTGATCTCTTTCGCTTTGAACATTTGACTCTGCGTCATTCCGTCTGAGTCGACGAACTCCTTGAAAGCATCATACGTAATCTGAAATACAAAAAAGCATATTAAATGAGTTTTTCAGACCTGTACATAGTAACTTTGTCAAAATATATTGAAAATATGTATCTTACTCTATATTCCACAGGATTCAGACGAACAGGTCGGGCCCATTTTAACGTCATGCTATGAGTACTGAGATCTTCAGCAGTCAATTGGAGCGGAACGTCCTCAGGCTTGATTTTGACATTGTCAACAATCGAAGAAAGTTTCCCAAGACCTGACTTCGTTTTCGCACAAACAGCAACAGCGTATTGTGAATTCTTTTCCAGGTTAACCAGGTCTGCAGACTGAGTCAATGAGACAGACGTAGTCAGCCACTTGTCCAGGTCTTCAACCGCTGTTGTCGTGTAAAATACTTGGTACCCTATCAAAGGTACTCGAGATGTTGATGGAGTATCCCACCAGACCTACACAGGATAATTTCAATACATTTGAATTCAAACTTTCTGTCACAAATCATTTAATCTGTATAAAGAAACTATTTTCTACATGTACCTCAGCAGTAGAATCTGAAGTAGCCATTGCCTGAACATTAATAGGAGCTCGAGTCATTTCCTTTTCCGTTTTAATGGCATATTTCTCACTGAGTGGACCTTGCCCTTGGCTTGTCGCAGCGCTCACTTGAACCCAATATTCCTGATTGTCTTCCAAACCACCGAAAACAGCCTAAAACACATTTTAAATGTAATAATTATGAAATTTAATGAACCTTTAAGAAAGCGGGAAATTGATGCTTAATCATTCCCTACGTACCTTCGGAACGGTAGAATTTCTGTCGGTAGACACTCCATTTTTCCTATGAAACTTGACGTGATACTTCGAAATTTTGCCGTTCCTGGCTTCCGGGGGTGGAGGTTCCCAAGTGATTGCCACAACATCTGCAGCTTGAAACCGATAGGAAACATTCAATGGTGGGGCAGTTGGTGCTCCTTCCGGTGTCGTATAATACTTCACTGCTTCTTGGCCATAACCAATGTGATTACTTGCGGCCACTCGGAATTCATATTCAACACCACGTTCTTTGGCAATATAAAACAAAAAGGTTAGTAATTCGTGTGTGTCTCTTTGACGAATTGTTTATCAACATATCAACATTACTTATATTTTAATTTTTAACGAAAGGGAAAATGTTCATGGTATCAATACCTAATTTCTGTAACTTTTGTTTTTGAACTTTTGACCCTTCCAATAAAATTTCTTCAAACAAGCCTCCTTTAGGTCCATACTTTAATCGGTACCCTTTCAGGTCACCAAAGGTTTGAGATGGTTTGTTCCATTCAAGTTCAACCATAATACTGGAATCCGTGTTTTGAACTCTGCTAAGGCAAAACAAATGAGTTTACATTTTGCATTCTTTTTTTCATCACTTTCATAATCATAATTATAAGTACATCCAACCACGAATGTTCCTAAATCCTCAACTTACTTAAAAGTGAGATCGGGTCTTGAAGGTACTCCACCGGGTGTTTTAACTGTAACTTTCTTGGAACGAAGACCATCTCCTTTCCGAGTTAAAGCAGCAACTTGAACAGCGTATTTTGTGTCCGGTTGCAGATCAGACGCATTGAACGTTCGTGCATTGCCATCAAGCACATCATGACGCACCGGTAAATTGAGCAAAGTGTCAGGATCGTCTCCAATTTCTTGAACATGGATTTGGTAACCTCGAATCACCCCGTGCTTCTCATTCTGATTCGGAGCTTCCCAACGAATCGTAATTGTCGTCGAGTTGAAAGCAGTTACGCTCACATTCTTAGGCTCTCCAGGGACTATTTTATCATACCATTCATATTCAATTATTACCACCATGCATTTGCAATTGGAATTTATCATCAAACCATCAATCACAAATCGAATAATATCGAAGACAACCACCTAATAAATATCGATAAATATCAATAAGAAATACCAAATCACTCATCTATTTAAGTACACAAGTACACTATTGAATTTACTTCAGGAAAGACAAAAAATACTATACCTAATAGAAAATAGTATTATATTTACGCCTAACGTCAAAAGGCTACTAATGTTATTAAAGACGAACACGATTATTATAATCAGAAGTTCAAAGATAGGCATCAAGAATTAATAGCTTTTCGGCTTAAAGTTCAAAGAGGAGTTGAGAGAATTGAAATTGAAATCATTAGCAAATGGCGGAGTTAAAAGAAGTCTAGTAACACTCAAGTATAGAATTTCTAATTCGGTTAATATATATAAAAACTATGTAGTAAGACTATTTTTAGAGCTTTTAAACTTGGCTCAGCATGCATGATTAATGTTGGAATCAAATCCTTAAAACTATCTTGAAAGCAAAGCAAAAAGTTAGAAACCGGTTCAATTTTCAAGTAAACCGTAAATTAATGTCGACGAAACTATTGATGAAATTATGATAACTTGACAACTTCAATAAAAATGAGCGAAAAAATTATCATGAAACTCTTCACGGACAGAATGAAGCAATCGAAACCATGAATGATCTAAACTAATCAAATCACTATTTGATTCTATTTTAATGAAACAGGTACATTGACATTGCCTATGAACGGACGAAGACGACTAATTAAGCCAATTAGCAATAGACTTGCATTGCCTACTTCCGGTAGCCATAAATCAGTACGCAGATCTCTAAATCACAATGCTTGTTACGTCATTATTTGTACTTCTACCAACTTATGCATGGTTCTTTCCAATTTACAATGCAAGAACTACTGACAAAACTGACAATCTAACTCTAATTTTATAGAATACTGTCTACCAAGAACATAAGGCACTGCACACTTTGAACAATATCGAGAAATGGTTCACGCGCGCGATTATACTAAAGAGAGACAGTTTGGTCGACGAATGAGAAAGACTGTTGAAAGTCAAAGGACAAAGATAGTAAAAACACATTTTTTAGCACTAAAGAGAATCTCACTAAAGATTTGAGAGAACAGATTATTCACAACACTAACAGGATGTTTGTAATGTATACCTAACCTAGAGCCTAATACCTAAATTAGAGTTTGTTATTCTAATTAATCGTAATTGTATTTAAAATTAAGTCCAGCTAAAGTAGGTAAAGTCAGTTTAAACATGACATGACAATGGAGTCACTTACTGTGGGCTGAGCAGTTGTGAAGGAAGATACGTAACGTGCGTATTAAATATTTTTTGGTTTTTAATTGTCGGGATTAATTGTTTTGGTTAGTAGGGACAACAAATTGTATTTTGTCAGTGACCACACACAGACAGGGAGTTTCAGAGCGAACGGAGAAACGTCAAGTCACCCAAATGAGATTTTGAGAGTCAGATTCGTGAAGGAGTCAGACACAAAAAAATAGACACAAAAAAGAGACAATAATGAATTCAAGTTAACAATCATCACTTGTTATCTCAAACATATCCCAGTCCCTTTTGGAGAAAAAAACAAGTTAATTTCCCATCTTTTCAAAAGATAAATAAATAAAGGTGAAGTGAAAAGTGACATTTAGGTTATTACAGTGAAAGGTGAAAGCGAGTGAAAGGAGAGTGAATTTTGTGAGTGAAAGTGCTGGAAAAGGCTAAAAAACAAAAAAGTGCATGGACTCGTGCACACAACTGTTGCGTTTTTTAGTGGTCATTCAGGCAAGTGCAGTTTTGTTTTGTTTTGTCTAGTAAATTTTTGTCCAAACAAAAAAATAATACTTAAACTTAGTTATATTACTGAACTTCAGTCATTTTGTGCTTTTGAAACAAAAACTGTACAGCAAACCAATAGTCGGTCAAACAATAACATGAATAACATCACATAACTGCATCGTATAAATCGTATTATCCATTAACGTGCTAATAATCATTGTTCATAATATCATACATGTACATTCATATCGTTTTCACATGACGCCGCAGTCAAATGCAAACCAGAATTAATTAAATTGCATCGATTTTGTCAATTTAAAGGTTGGATATTGGACTAACTCAAAATGCAAATTTGTAAAATAACCAAGTGAAGCAGTCGCAGGCGTCATCGCAATTCGTAATATACTAATAATGCAATGGACATTTTGAGCACAATTTGTTTTGGATTGTAAATGACGTGCAGTGACAGTGACTTGTCAAGGTGTCAACTATATTAGTCTAAAGATTCACTAACCTATAGGATGCATGAAAATAATTGTCACAGTACATTTACGTTTAAAGACCAGATTGACGAACTGTTCATTCCTGGTAGAAAAGTGCAATAGTAATTATTTATAGCTTTTTCTATTGCATATTGCATTCTACAATTAGCAGTTATGCTTTCTTAAAGTAACTTTTTCATTCTCCTTATTGTAGTATTCAGTGTGCATTCTTGTCAATAATTTAATAATACCCTGTGCAATGCATTTTGTATATAAAAATACGAGGTGCGTTAGTGCAAGTGCCTTGTGTCGAAGTGCCTTACGCAAGTCCACAGTCCAAATTTTTAGTTTTACTCCAAACGTTGCACGAAGATTTACTTACACAGAAAATGTAAAAAATTGATCTAACGTACTTTTACTTGATAAAACATGGCCATAATTTGGAACACGTATGAGACAGAAACAGACTGATATACAAAAAATGAGCGTAATTGTTCGAAAAATTGCAAAAAGACATTGCTCAAGGCTGATGAAATCCAACAAGAAGCAAAACGATGGGACATTGCGGAAAGATCAACACGTTAATTTAAAAACTTACGTTAGTTATACACTCATGTATTTAAATGAAATCATGAAATGAAACCATGGATGAGCATTAATTTGTTCTGTGCAACAGGATACAAGCGAAAATTTTAAAATCCCGAATAATGTAAGAATAAGATTGATTGATGTGTGATAAAATGCAAAAAGTGTAAGGTGCGAAATATATATTGTACAAAGGCAGAAGAGAAAGTGCAAAAAGGCCAGAAAGCTCTTTTGTGAACATTTAAAATTCTTAAACGAGTAATTAGTAATTATATAAAGTGCCACATGCAAATACAGTAAATTGTATATAGACATTAAAATTATGTGCATAGTAAGTGCAAAACGTATGGCGATTAAAATAATTTCTTTGGCGAATTGGCGAAGTAATTTTGAAGTTATTATACCATCATTACGTATAAGCCATTATTGTAAAAACATAACTACAATGTTTTTTAAGAGTATAAAGTATACTTGAGTGTGTACTGATAATGATTGTGGTAAATGGTTTTCAAAGGTAAATTGAGAGTGTGAGTGGTAGTGGTAATTAATGGTAAATGGTAATGGTGGTGGTTTAGAGTAAGTTTGGTTTTTGGTATTATAATTCCTGAGCAACTCTGAGTATATACTGAAAATTAGTATGTAACACAAGATCAAATAATCAAATGTCACTTAAAGGACAATCCAAAACAAGAATTTAAAAACACCATTTCATCAGAACATGACAAACAGTGACAAATAAAAATCCATATCACAAACAGTAAACATTTAAACAGTTAAAACAACAGAAATTGAAACTAAAATTGTGAAATTTTTTCTGCTATTACTACGTAAACTTAATTTGTTTCATGATATCAAATAAGTAAAAAACTAAACTGATAAGTGATAAGTGATAATACAGAATGATTGGAATTGGATGATTGACTGATTGAACATGGAAGGGGGGAACAGGATCCAGGAAAAGAATGGAATTTTGAGTTGGTTACTAGTAAAGATTAATTTTTGAAAAAAAACTACCCAAAAATGATAGACTGAGATTGTCAAGATTTTTTAAAAATATAATGTGAAATGCAAAATGTTGTAATAAATTGTATGAAAAAGTGAGAGGTGAAAGTACCATCTTCGTCGGTGCGAATTGAGATGGGTTCAGTGTAAGGACCGTCACCAACAGCGGTTCCGGCCAGGATCCAAATTTTATACTCTGTCCATTTGCGGAGCTGGTCGATCACATATTCTCTCGTGTTGGGATTCGAAATGGTCACCTCCTTCGTGAGGCCTTCCGAATCCCCATTTTCCACAAAGAATATTTTGTAGTATCTTATGTCACCATGTTGCTTATCCTCCGGTGGTGGAGCCCAAGAGATCCGAATCGATGTTGAGTCGTCCGCTTCCGCGGTAAACTTTTGGGGAGGCGCTCCTGGAGCTGTGCATGTACCAGTGTTTTTTGTCATTTTTTAACCGAATCATTATTTTTGTTGTTGTTCATGTTATCATCACGCCAATAATCATTAACGGTTGTTCGCATTCAATGTAAAAGTATTTTGTTTTGTTTTGTTTTGTATATAATTCGCCGTATTCGAATTGAGAATAAAAAGTGCAGATACCAATTCATTAAAGTGATCATATATTCATTCATATCGTGACGAAAATGTTTCATGTCTGTTGTCTGTTTTTATAAGAATCCGGCCGAGTCCGGAATAGGATTCAGGATACTTGAATAATTGATACAAATTAAAGTTTAAAGAGCAGTGAGTCTTCAGTTACCTAATGTTTTCAATTTTCAACAGACATGTAACCTTTTCATTCAAACAGTTCGTAAATAAGAAGTGCTCGTAAAGCTGACAGAGTGCAAGGTAACGGTCTAATGTGCAGTATTTAAGAATAAGACAAATGACAATGTCGACACCTTTTCTAAAAAAAATATGTGAAGAACGAACGGTGCATCACAAAAATTCGTCACAGATCTAAAAAAAGAAATGTTAGCCTAATATTGATATTTGCTCAAGTGGCATCTTAGAATAGTCTGCTTTATCTGCATTGCAATACGTTGCAAAATTTGCAATCAGTATAAAAGGGACATGAAAAGACTTGACACAAGCATGCAGCAGACGTGCTCAGGTCATTTGATTTGCTTTGAAGTGTGACATGTGACTGATTTCTTTGTAGGTTTCGTGACTGTCAGTGATTTCGTGACTTCTGTGACACAATTTGAAAAAAAAATGAAAAATTAACTCTCTGGAACCTCCTTTGAAAAGGTGGACAGGAGGTGACACAACTCTCCTGCTGGGTTTCGTCTGAGACTTCAGTTGAACCCACACTCCATCATACGGCACCCTTCAATCGCTCTCTCCTTCGTAGTTTTCGACCAATTCCCTCATGTGGGGAAACGTCAAAAAAGCGGGGACCCCGTCGTCATGTTCATTGCCTTATGGCCAAAAAACACCTTGCACTACATTTATTAGCTATTTCATCAACCTCTGGGTCATTTGGGCGATTAATGGAAGTAATCAGGCAGGTTTCTCTCCACCTACCTCAACACACTACCTTACGTAATACATTTTAGGTCTAATGAAAGAAAGTAAAAAGGGAGTCGCCCCAAAACATAATGTGCTCACGACTCAAAACGGAAGCACAAAATGAATGGGGAGGAAAGAAGAATAAGTACACGGGCAAAATTTACGTTGCCGATTACACTGCTGCGTAAAAATGTATTACTCACAAATCCTACACTGTACATATTTAATTGCAGACCAAGTCCTAAACGTACTAACGAAAGCTTAAAGCGAATTTTAAAGCATGATCAGTACTTACTGTATTGTTCCGTTCGGACGGGAATCGGTGGCGTGGTAGCTCCTTCACCTTTTCTAGAGCGGGCAGCTAGCCACATGAAATACATAGTATTCGGATACAGACCACTGAGTTGATGCGATTCCCCAATGGAAATTGACTTGTGACTTTTCTCCTGTAAAATCAAGACAATCCAATCCAATTTAGTTTTACACATAGTAACTGTGTCAATGCAATTTAATCAAGTATATATAGAGTACATGTGTAATGCACATCTACACATTTTGCAACACAATGCGTACTTTGGAAAACGTATCATTCCAGTAAAGTTCATATCCAACAATATTGTCTCCAATGTGATTGGGTTTGCTCCATTCGAGAGTGACCGTGGTCGGAGTAACTTGAGACACTCGGAAGTTCCTCGGTTGACCTGGAACTCCTTGTTCAGTCTTGGCTTGAATCGGAGGCGAGACAGGACCAGGCCCAATTGCAGTATAGGCTTGAACTCGAATGGTGTAGATTGTCCTAGGAATGAGTTCATGAATAGTAGTCATCTCATTGCTCTCCACTCGTTTGGAATCCCACTGGGGCAACGGTAAAGTTGGATTCGTTGTGAAATAAACCTTGTAACCCTGATGATGGACAAAATAAAATGAAATTATCATCACGAAACAAAGAAATGCTTTGATACAAATGCCATCTTCAACGTCGACGGCGTCATTTCGGAAGCTAAATATAATAACAATGCGTATTAAGTCAGAAATTAGCTTGGAGAAGATTTTCAAACAACAGAACGCGGTATGACGGTATGTTTATTTTAACTTTGAGACCAAAAAGTTCTAAACGACAGTAATTGTGTAATGTAATCGCAGTCTAATGCATCTGGAAGTGTCGCAATGGCATACTTTCACGTCTGTTTCTTTCACCTCGCTACACTTGTACTCGATGAATTCACTCAATCTAGCATACAAATATACTTTCCCCTATGCCAGTTTGTTTTTACTCGAGGGCAAAAGACAACTAATGTTGCATGACATCACAAGCACAATGTACTCGACTATACGGCTGCACTTATGTACATCAATGTGAACGAAGGGATACACTGGAGCCCAATCTAACAGAAAAGGTATCCTCGACTTTTCCCTTTTGTAGAAATGGGAAAGTGAGACTAGAGCAATTTTGTCCGGATGTGCAGCCAAGCAAAGGTTGTCAAAGTCACAATAACTTGTCTGATGGCCAGTCTTCTCCTTGCAGCTCCCATCTGACTCAAACACAGTCGTAGACACAACTCACTCACCGTTATTTGTCCATTGGGACTCTCAGGCTCTTCCCAGTTCACCAGCATCTGACTTGAGCTCAATGGACGAGCATTCACATTCCTCGGAGCAGACTTTGGCTCTGTGCAAAACAAATAAAAGCAAAAGTCGTTCCATGAATTCCATTCTTTTTCAACGCCATTTTATCCCACTAAATGAAACACAAGCCAAACAGCTGAACTCAACAAAACTTCACAAACATATTCAAATCAAAATTATATACAGATTGCACACTCCGAAACTACCGGATACCCGATAGAAACGACGTCGTAACATCAGTAGTACAAGGACAAACATAAAGTAACACAACGCTGCAATAAAATCATGCAAAAATATTGGCGACAAATATGAGTGTTAAAAACTTTCTCTTAGTCATCTTACTTGCTGTTCCATATGGTTCCACTGCACCATGCAAATATTTACAGCCATTATTACATTTGTGAAAATGTTATTTCAAGGTCTTGTTATCAGTTCAACGAATTCGTTTAGTCGTTATTAATGATGATGTAACGTTTTAAAGTACATAAAATACACAAACTTACTTGTTTCCCCGGTGGTAGCATCAATGGGTTTCGAGGGCGCACCGCGACCAACTTTATTGAATGCTATAATGCTGAATTCATATTCGGTGTATGGATTGAGAGAAGTGACCATATGATCTGAATTGAGAACTCCGCTGATTTCTGCATAATCCTGATTTGAGTATTTCGGTTTATATTGAATGACATAGTAGGTCACATCTTCTAGCTCGCCAGGTTCGTAGGTCCAAGTCAATCGAACGGAAGTTGCCGTCACGTCAGAAACTCGAAGTTTTGAAGGTGGTTTTGGTAAAGCTACGTACAGTACATAATAAAATGTAATTCTGAAAATGATGATGCAAGCTATTATACTATAAACAAAGCGAACTGCGTTAAAATACTTACACTGAACTTTCACGGTGGTGTTGATCTCTTTTAGCCCCAACTTTGACGAAGCCACACAAGTGTAAACTGCCGTTTCACGAATACCTTTCAATTGTAACACGTTTTTTCCAATGGGAATAGCATCATCCGGTGTTAAGTCTTCAACACCTTTCCGCCACCTTAATTACACAAAAATTTCATGCTTATAGTCGGTAATCCTATTTTGTTTCCTTTACTTAGCTTGGGTACACTAAAGCTATAAAAAATATTATGAAAATACCTGACGGTGGGCATAGGCGAACCTACAGCGACGCAAGTCAAGTTGACGTCTGCTCCCAGCGTGATTTCGTACAATGGTTCTGGTGGTACTGAAAATTCTGGCGGAACCCGTCGTTCTGCAAAGAAAATCCAATACATTTGTCCCTCATTACATACTTAAGATCTTACTTAACATGCTAATAGGCTTTTTCTCTCTGTGAAACTTTACGCATCAAAAGTATGCTTTCTGTCACGAAGCATAATTAAATGGTGCTCTCCTATACAATCCCAGAACAAAGAGCATACGGAGGTCATCTTCCAAGCGATTAACCAGATTTACTACACTCTACAGGAGCAAAGAAGTTTTATCTTGTCACAATTTCCAGACACAATTTGCGAGTCTTGACAGAAAAGAAGCTTGAAGGCTTTTCCAAAGGTTACAGGGATAAAAGTTTAAAGCTTTTAAACGTAATTCATATTGCAGAGGATTCTTTCTAAGCATTCTTAATACTTTAGCTCTGAACATTTGGCCAGTGTATAGAGGCGTTGCGCACTCCCACACTTTGTGATTACCTTGCCTTACCCTTAAATCTTTATTTTATGGGGTAATCGCAAATTCTAAAAATAACGGAATTAAAGTATGATTACATTAACACTGATCAATAATGTACATTTTATATCGTTTTTTACAAAAATGTAATTTCGTAGGATTTTCACTTCCACTTTTAAGCTTGTCACCAGTGATTGAATCATTGCTTACGAAACATGGGATAAAGAGAGTTAATTCAGAGCTACACGTGCCCGCGATGACTAAGTAAGTGTGGACGCGGCAAATCGTGTTTAATTAGTTAGGTTGTTAAGCTCTTGGAGTCTATCTGTCTTCTTTGTGTTGGAGCAAGCACTTGCAGTTATGCGGCAATGTATAGTTCCAATGTAAAGCCACCAAACTGTGGTTGTCTTTTCACTGAAACGCACGTGTTTAGCGGAAAAGTAGTTATAAAGAATGGAAAGGGAAAGAGATGAGGAGATCCTCTTTTCATTAGAAAGTTACGACTTGCAACCATGAGAAGACAGCAACGGGATCTCATCAAGAGAAAACTTTTCTCCTTTAAAAAATGTGTTGTGCCGTAGTGAAAGTGTAATTATAGCTTGTACTCGTACTTCCCCTCCCTCATCAAACGACAGTGGTTGCAAGGACGAAATGCCTACGCATTAAATTTCCTTCTCATTATTCAATCGTTTGGACTACTCTGGACAACTCGAGAATGATTCAGTGACCAAAATTCAACACATTGGAAGGCATTAAAGATCCGTTCGCTTCTCATTAATGATACAACTCATGTTGCATGAAAGTCCTCTGCTTCTCGCTTCTCTGCACAAGAGTGAGAATCAAAGTGAATCAGCTTAGGATGAAGCACTATAAAATCTCCACTCGTATTTTACAGTCATTCAGGAGTGAGAACGAAAAGGATTTAGAGCAGCTTGCTTTTGAGTTGAGCACACATGTTTACAAAATAATGTGCTACCAAATTGATCGTTAGTCAATAGGATTGCGGAAGGAAACTTTGTCGGCATGCTTGCGTACATTAGTATAATAATTACGTCACTAGAACTAGGAGCATTGTCTATTACCTAAAGTCTATAGAAATTTAGAAATGCAGTCCTGAAAAAATAGGTAAAGAAATAAAAAGAAACGTACCTTTCACAAACAATTTCGCACTTTGACTTGTTTCATGGCCAAGTTGATTCTCCACAATACATTCATAGTTTCCAGCATCTTGTTCTCCAGCATCCAAAATTTGAAGGGTTTCTGCACACGTCAGCAAAAATGCAATTTTGAGTTTCAGGAATTGAAAACGGAAGGATGTTCAAAGAATTTAATACGAATTCAATGCTTCTTACCTCCCCTTGACCCCACGAAGGAGAAACGATCATTTTGAAGAACCGGCAACAGGTCTTTGAGCCAGATGATACTGAGTGGTTCCAATCCTGATGCATTGCACGTCAATGTGGCAGTTCTCCCCTTCTCAACTACTTTTGTCGTAGGTGCATCCACAATAGTTGGAAATCCTGGTGGAAGTTCTCCGTCTGTAATAGCAAATAGCATTCGATACAAAACGTTACACTTTGTCTTTCAAAACGAAATAAAATTCCATGACGTTCCTTTAGAACCAGACGTTACAGTTCCTTGAATGCTTCAAACAACACTTTTACGATTGGACAAAAAAGCGAACAGCAGGAGAATATTTGGTACATCAACAACTTTAAATACATTTATTGAGTGTTATATTACAATGAAATGGTCTTTACGTTTCCAGTCGACGACACAAATATTGCGAGTACGACAATAAATCGTCAAACCAATGCGATTGTGTCATTTTTATGAATGTTCCGAGTGACCTTAGACATCTCGGAGAAAGTAAGAAGACAAAACGGCAAGGGAAAGCACCTTTCACACGCTGTCCCATTTCTCTCTCCTAAATAAATTCCAATAAATACATTGAACATGTGGCTAAAAGGCTACCCTGTACTTGTTCTGCATTCCATTTGTCTCTTGCTTTCTGATATCGCTCAAGGTGAACTGAACTGGCAATAAACTAAAAAGAAACGGAGAAAGTATGCGGAACTCGTTACGCTGTGCTACAAGCTATGTACAATAACTTGACGTAACATAACTTTGTATAGAATCAGTTCAGAAAATTCAAAGAAAAATAAATTGAATTGAAACTGTAATAAAATGTAATAAATTCAGTCATGACGATAACTCTACATTGAATATAGCAAGTAGTATTTGTTCTGACTCAATTTTTGAACATGTGACAAAAATGCAATGCATTAAATTCTTGAAAAGATTGAATGAAAAAGAAGAACGTGTACTTGAGACTTAAATTGGAAATGTTGAACACATTTCTCGTGCCATAATCTAATACAATACAATGCATAATGTAATGCTGCGTGCAATCAAACTGGGTAATGCAAGTCAGGAAGAAGAGGAAAAAGAAGGTTTTGACAGAGGGAGAATGGAGTCCTGAGTAGACCAGAGCAGGTGGAGTAGTAGCCACGAAGTCGACAACGCGGCAGGCCGCCTGACAGCTATAGCCTACTTAATGCTGAGTCAAATTGACGACGACGGTTGCCACTGCCTACATATCCCACGACGGCCGTCGTCTCAGAGAGAGAAAGCCTCTTTTATTATTCCTTTCAGAGCTGGGTTCACTCTGCATTTGAATGAATTTGAAAACGACTGCAGTGCGCGAAGGCAGTGAAAGTGGTAACGCGAGTTTTTTGGCCGTAGTAGCGAAGTGTCGGTAGGAAAGTCAGTTGCAAGCCAGGAGTAAATGCATCTGTACGAATACGAGTGAATGTAGTGTGTAATGTAAGAAAGCCTTCTTCTGCTGCTTCCTCGTCTTCGTATTCCTCTTTTTTCAGTGAGACCACGCGGCCGATTGAGACTCAACCACCGATCGGATTCGATCTCTTCGTCCAACATAGAATAAGAGCCAAGGCGTCGGGGAAAAGAGAAAAAATTGGAATTGGGCTCAAGGTGCAGAGATACGGACACGTCGAGCGCCTCTGAGAGCAGTCAGAACCCCCAACGCCAGCTCCCAAATCCAAAGAGACAAGCTGACAGCTCTCATCAAACTAACAGGATTCTTTCCAAGACGACGACGACGGGGATACAACCATACCATCCCTTCATCTTTCTTTTGCTTTTTCACCGTGTTTAGTTGACTCACAATAAAGTCGAGGCGATGCTCCTTTCCCCAACAGGATTTACAGCTCGTCCTTTTAAACCGTTTTCGACAGTCACTGAAAGCAGATCTGACTCCGCTCAAAGTAGAAATGTCTGTTTTTCTCATTTCTCATGTTTGCCTTCTCCATACAGGCTCCAGACGTTAACGCTCGATAGACCCACTTGTCAACGGTCTCACTTATTCGACCTAGTTTGCATGCCTTTTCAACAAAATATCGAATCTTTATGTCTGTTCAATTCCCATCGAATGCTATGGAGAAAAATTTCTGTTTCACACCTCACCTTTACCAGAGGCCACCCTTTGGGGCACATTAAACACCAGAAATGCGTCACGCTTTCACTAATAATACCAAAGATGGTGAAACTGAATGACACTAACAACATCAGTTCTCTCACAGTGTGACACCGGAAAGCTGATTATGAGACTATATTGCAACCCAAGCCTTCACTCAAATGACTCAAGCTTAGAAACAAGATTTGTCACGGACTGTCATGATCATATCCTCAAATCCAACTATAGCTCTTCTCAGTAAGAAGCACTCAAGTCACATCTTCATCTGAAACTTAAAGTAGCATTAACGTTAAAGTTTAAAACTCCCGTTGAAATGTACGTTCATTCAAGGCGTTAATATTAAATTGCTGTGAGACTTGACTCTCTATAAAAATAAAAACTCATACTCTGAAGCCTCCTACTAACATTCTTTAAAAGTTGACATCGGAAACAAAATTACAGAAAGCTATTTCCATGCATCCGTAATAACCATGTTTTGAGACGAGCCAAAGAGCAACAACAACAGACCTTGTGAACGGCATGACTTGGCATTCAAATCAGAAACCTCATGTGGAAAGAACACGCTTTTCGATTTGTTACTCTATATAGTTCGTTTACCGCATTTTGCGTCCACATCAGTTCACATGAGTGCACAATAATAATCAGTATCATCCACAAAGTTCTTTGATGCTTACAAACTCTGCACAATGTAAGCAATACAAGTCTAAAATCCTACTCCGACTGGGATTACTGAGTTAATCAATAAATTCTCTTTAGAATTTTCTCAAATCATCATCATTTTTAAATAAGATTTTGGAATTGGGATTATGATATGATTACAGATATTTATGTCACTGCTTTAACTAAAGAATGAATTTGTGAAAAGGGAACAACAGTAGCTATACAAAAACTAACAAAGGCAATCAAGGACAAGCTTGCGTGTAAAATTGCTTGAAGGAGCCGCACTGCACAACAATGAACTTGAGTGGCAAGTGGCAATACATAACAAGCCGACGGCACGATTCAGGACAGTTGTGGAGAAAGAGAATCAAGTGCTGTTTTCTGTGCTTTAGTCTATAGTAGGAAGAGGGAAAGGTTAATTCAACGGACACAACAGTCCGAATCGTCAAGAGTACCTTTCTCCATCTCCGTCACAGGGTCATATATCAAACAAGAAGTCGGCGTCTCCAGTGTAAAATCTTTGTGTTCTTCCGTTGAATCCATTCTACTAGTTGAGTACTTCAGTGGAAAGACGAGAGAATGAGACAGTCCAAGAAAGTAAGAGAAGATCGTATGGACTGTGGGGGAATAATACTTGTTCTCTCTTCTCTTTTTACCAAAGGGCGATATATACAGAATTCCATGCAGACCTGGACGACACATAGGCTGTTCAAGAGAGAGAGAGCAGAAGAGTAAGCCTGGAAGAGTAAAGGAATCCCAAGGGACTCGTCCCACATCGACGACGAGCAAAGAGCCAAGCTAAACCACGCCAGGTCTTTGTGAAACTTAAAGGGAGGAAAAGAACACCGAAAGCTCACATGGACAAAGTCGCCGTTGTACAGACAGAACACGGCACTAAACCAAAAAAGTCTCTTTCACTTCGCAGAAAGACAAGGAAACATTTTACAATTCACAACAAGGTAGACGTTCCGCTGCTCCGGTGCTATAACGTTAATACCGTATAAGACTAGATATTCTGTAAACAGAGCGAAGCGTACAAGTTTTCAGGATGATACTATGTACATCCAGTACATGACAGTACGCCATAATATGGTAGTATATTTCCTTCAGTAGTGTGATGGCTGGTGGTATCAGCTGAAGAAATTCGGTGATGACTTCTTGCTCCTTTAACTCTTTCCCATGTTGAGCAATGTGATACGTGAAGATGCAGAAATCCGAAACACAAAAGACGCTCGAGATGCAACGCTCTAGTAACTTTGACTCTCTCGGCTGATTTCACTTCGTGTTCGTACTGATTTCAATTTGTTTTATACCCGCATTGATTTTTGTGAGATACTAGTATGTATACATTGTGCACTCCATTCCATTCCATCTCATATTGGTTTTGCTTTTGTACGAACAGAGTCGTAAAGAAAATAAGATTCTCAGTAACGGAATACCACCTGCCGCTTGGAACAATGTAACATCATCTTCTTGACGATATTTCGTAGGAATACTAGTGACAAAAAAAGAAAAACAATGTGAGCATGAACAAAGAAGGAATCCAAAGCTGGATTTCAAGGTTTTTGGATCTTATATGAGTTTGAGAGAGGATTCTCATCTTGCTGACTTTATTTGGAAGAGACTTTAGTGGAATTAGAGATGGACTGTCATGTAAATTGTGTAGAAAGATGGTTGTTTCTCTTGTTTTAACAAAGAGAAACAATTTTGGGAGCCCTGCGACTTCAAAACATAACGAAGACATGATCGCGGCACACAAACATGAGAAGAACAAGAGCCGTCTGCTTTAATCGGATTTGAATAAATTGCCTACTCACAACTCACAAGTCTCTCTGACCTTTGTCTTGTTCTGACAGTTGCTTGAGTTAATTCGACTGAAGAAGAAGAAAAGTGAAGTCATCGTATAAGAGTACAAGAAAGGCACGCGAAGGCAAGATGGATACAATAAGAAGCATAAGACGGAGAGGAGACCCTTCGTCGTCTGCTTTCTCTCTTCTCGACTCATCATCCTTTGGAGACATTTGTGTCATTTCGTATGCACAGAGGGTTCCCAGACCATTCAAGCCTAAGTATATCGTATCGTAGTTACAGTTACTACGTTGCTGCTTCCGCTGCCTTTCTTTTCATTTGAGTCCAAAAATGGCACCTCGGATACGTAATAGTGTCCAAAGTCTGCTCTTTCCCCTTGACAAGAATATTATTTAGATTAAGTTTACAGTATATCATGTCTGGCTCTTTTCCACCCCAGTTCCCCGGCAAAGTCTCCATACTCCAATCGTCTGTCTCGACTCAAATTAAATCTAAATTGATGATATAAAAACACTACAGGCTTCTGTTGTTGTCCGCACAGAAGCTTTTCTTCATCCTTTTCACTCGACGAGACAGACAAGCTCAACGAATGAAATATGAATACAAACAAGAAGGAGCACAAACATTTCCTCGTTTTTCTCTTATAAAGGAATCTTCTGTAATGTAATTCTTTTTCCAAGTTGAAGCAAATGACGACATTTTTCCTACATATTTTTATATTTCGTATATTTGTTCTTAAGTCTGTTGTGCAACACTTAATGCTCATGTAAGATTACTCTTTGCATTTCCTATGAGACATACGAAAAGTATGAAAAGAACTACTACAACTGTTGAAACCTCAAATAATGCGAAACTTTTCAGTTATACTTATAGTATAGTAGCATTTTCTAAACAATATTTTTCTCTCTATTCCTATTCTATCCTTTGAATACTTATTTCCACATGCGAGCAAATGCGAATGTTTCGAGGGGTTTGCTTGACTCTCAACAGAAGAAGCCAACAGCCAAGCCCAAAATTTCAAAGTAAAAAGCAAAACGACATAAAAACCAAAATAAATTCATCCTGTCCAAGCAGAAAGAGCTAAAGAGTATCTTCCCCAATGTTCTTTCCACTCCTTCGTCTTACGACGAGCTGGAATAAGGAACAAACCGAGGCACTTACAACATATAAATTCCCCACCGCACAGATATAAATTCCAAATTCCAAGACTTAAGTACCTTGAGTTTGAAGTACCTTCTGTCTCGTGCTCTTTAGACCGTAAGACTGAGAATTTTCTCTCTTTCACAACGCATCGTTCAACAACGAGTATATATGGAAACTTTACGTCTTTATCTTCAACATTACGACATCTAACAATACATCGCAATCCAAAAAGATACTACATTTCGCAATGTGCAGTACACCTGGAATGAAAGGTCTGTAAAAACTTCCATTTCTCTCTTGTTAGTCGTTGTGGCCTTGGTTCTTTTTACATGCAACTTATTCTATTCATTTTATTTTGCCTGACTGTGTGTATGTATTCGCATCCCTCGGCGGATGGCACAACAACGGCAACAACATTGGAAGTAACGCACCAGGCGCCCAACACGACGGGAAATATGCACATTTTATGAAGACAAATAAGTCCCTAGGTTCAGCTCCGATTACACTCTTTTGCATATCTATCAACATAAAAGGCATCCAAGAGAGAAAAGTCTTATTGCTACACACTTCCCTTCGAGTCAGTCCCTCAGGTGCAGCGAAAAGCAGAAAAGCATCTGAGAAAAAAACTTCCAGGCCACAACCATACGACCTTAACGTAAAGAACTGTACAGTAGAAAGCTACTATAGCAGAAATATTTCGAAACTTGAACTCAACAGTGTTCCTCTGCTGTTGCGCGGTTTAGAATACTTTTAGTCGTACATTTAGAAACTTGGCTCTCAAGCCCATTTCATACGAGCAGGATGGGAAAACATCGTTAGAGGAAAACGGTTGCTTTCCACCAAAAAAAGAAAGTGCACAAGGGGCAAACTTCGTAGGAGGTAGGACGAAGATACCGTAGACATGAAGCGAGCGAGGTAAAAAAAGAAAGTAAAAAGGGAAAGGTGGACCATTACACCCTATTAGCCATGCCACGCACTCTGCTCACTTTCCAACGGCACATTACCCAACCTAAATGAATAAGTAATGGGAGCAAGGTGAAGAGTGATATTCATTTTGATATTTCGAGAGGTCCCCCAAGCACAGCAAACTCTTAACGAAAGCGAACATTGTCAGTTTGTCTTTACTATTGTGTAGCCCACATGCCACACGATGAAGGAGATGCTATATTACATCATATTCTATAAAATATCATATAAACTTCCATTCTGCTCTTTGGTATACGGTGGTGAAAAGTGATGATATTACAATGCCAGTGACTTTAGTGTAGTAATGTCACATGCCATACTCCTCAGTTATAAGTATAAGAGACACAGACACACAAGGCGTTTGCTTGCTTTTGTGTACATTATGATGCAGAGGAAAAGCCGAAGTCAGCTTTTGTGCTTGTCGAAAGGAATCTTCCCTCACTCATTCACATTTAGCGGCTCGTGGCCACAAAAGCTCTCAGCATGGCATTCCACTTTCTCCCTTTGAAATCGACAGCGCAACAGTGAGAGAACTATTCAGCTACTTCCAAAAATTTTCCCCACCAACTTTATGCATCTACTCACATTTGCACTCGCTGAACTTGAAAGCTTCACTTTTTCATGACGTCTGTCTAAGTGGAATCAACCCTACATACCTATCTTTCAAAAAGCCCAACCATCCAATGTGTACAAAGATGTTTCGATGGTGAGCACAAGTGTATATTCACACATGGAAAACCAATTTGACGAAACGACAACGCCAAGTCGACCTGTCCGACTTTTTCATTATAATAAAATTCTTCTCGTCATTCCACAGTATAAAAAACGCCACAAAAAATCTTGAGCAATTCTACATTTCCAATACAAAATAAGTATTCTTCCTTTCACAAGGTAAAAAAGGGTTCAAGAAGAAATTGACTCAACAGGCTCATCACACTTTTGTACAAATGTGTGTGCGTACCCGCTGAACTGTCAATGTGCAAGGGAGTGCTTACCTCCGCTTTCACCCTTCGAATAATAACCATAAACGGAATCCATTGACGATAACCCGAAAATCCTATGAATGCCATCTTTCCATAAGTTTATTAGTAGTAACACTTTCATTTTTTCCCGTCCATGCTAAAATGTAATGGAGAATTCTCAGATGGCAAATAATAAGCTCAACAAAGAAGATGATCACTTGCGGCAAAAGTATATCAGATTTCGATAATGTTCTAGAAATTGAACAAAACTTCGTCGTATGTATTACTTTTGCCTTCAATTTTCCTAACTTCCATCGGAATTGCTGTCCACCGGCGTTTTCTTCGCAATTTTGTCTTTTGTGACAGAATTGTATAGATCAAACTGTTGGCTATACATTTCATATTAAATTACATGGTACTTTGAGCAGTTTTACATTACTCAATGGGAAAAATGGCAAATACATCTGACTTGGTTCGCTCTACAACTAATGCATAAATATACACCATTACGCGTGGATCTGTGAATAAATCCACTTGAAAGAATAAAATTATTCGCAAAAGTTCCCAAGACGCCTCTAGAATCCAGTGCTCGCTCAAACGCTCCCTTGGTCCACATTAGTTTTGGCATGTATTTATATGACGCATTTGTCCTGCCTACCTTTCCATTGTCAAGTAATGAAAGCACAACACAGCATCTCTACAAAAAAGATTTTCCTACACTTCCTTACCATTTTTATCTGGTGCTATATAGTAGTATAGACACGCACAGTATGAATTGGAACCGTTTTCGACAAGCAACTGCTTTCTATTTAAATATTATTTCTTTTGTTGTCCTTTGCCATCGTTAACGAAAGCACACCGTGTAAGCTCTTCTTACATTTTGAAGATTTTCGTTTGACGACGACAACCTCAGATGTCGTTATAAAGCGACAAACCTTGAGATTATAACTACCTTTTGAGCAGAGATATATATACAAATAACAAGATATAACTTTTGATCATTTTCCGCAACCGATTATTTTTGTCTACAAGGTTGTCTAACGTTTGTTTGAGTTTGTCTCCTCGACTTACACAATTTGGTGTTACATTGCATACAACCCTGAACAATAACTTTCGATAAGAGCACGAGACCCCAATGCATTTTACAAATATAACAAAAAACCACATATAGACAAGGAAATTGAGACCGACAACCGACACCGACAAGGCAACAAAGTTCTTCAAAAGCATACGCTTTAGGGGCAGGGTGCTTTGACAACTACTGTAGTTGTCAAAGCACCCTGCTTTAGGGGTTTGCAACTCATCCTTCATAATTCAAAATGGAACCATTTCATTTATGTCAAAATTTAATACTCCGATTTCACACAAGTTAATGTTAAACCAGAGTAAGTTATCCAGTTTTTGAAGATTTTTATTTGGTTATAACAAAGTACATAACATTTGTAAACCGGTATACGTATACTAACACTCCAGCGTACTACCTAGCTTCTCTGTAGGGACTTGCACTATCCCTTCCTTCAGCTTTTCCTCTTTTAGTGAGGAGGAAGTGACAAGGTTTTTCGCAATCCGCATGGCGTATCCGTCTTTTAAGCTCTCTTTGTCTCGCTCTGAATACGAAAAAAGGTCGTGGGGGAGTTCCTACAAGACAACCTATACAGTGGATAATTGGCCAAATTTTTACATGTCAGTCCTTCCCATTCATGTTCCACGAAAGACAACAAATTCTGTAGGACGTAGGGACAGTCTGGCATGGCGCTTAGACATCAGACTTCAGTTGAAGAATAAGAAACGGACGACAGCGACAGACCAGAATAGCAGAACCTGCTGAGTAACACTATGTCAAGACAAAACGCATAAGGCATAATACAATTTCTTGGAGAGCTGACGAGCAACATTTCCAAGCTTGTTGAATGCCCTTTTTTACCGAAACTCCGGAAGGGAAAGCGAATTGCAATTTCATTTTACTTGGTAGGTATATTCTTGAACAAATGTTTTTGAACATAATGTTATGTGTCCCTGCATTCCCTTCAGACCCTTCACATAAACACCTGAATATTGTAAGTTATAGTGAAAATAGTAACTAGATTTCATGAAAATGCTGTCTATGATTTGCCCGGCTATAAAATTAGAAACTGTGACGTCATAGGTAAGCTCTAAAATGTCATAAAGACACTACCACATTGTAGCAGTCCTGGGTTTTGTTTGATCTCATTTGAAGACTCAGCTAAGACCAAGACTAACTGAATGAGCGAATGAATAAAAGAGAAGAAAGTGTAGCCAGGAAGCGCAAAGTCAAGAAACTTTGTGTCTTTTGTCCTTCTTCCTTTGAAAGGTTGTGTGCCACCGCAGATTTTGGCAAGAAACAGAACAGTGGGTGTGAAAGCGGCGGTAAAAGCCACAGACACATCACATCTAATGAAAGGAACTGAAAGTTTGGCCAAGCGCTGAGCCATGCTTACTTGCTTACGTTCTATTCCCCTTTCACTATTTTCGCAATGTCAAGTGTCACAGTGAGTAATAAAATTGGTCTTTTTGGCTAAAGGTATAAAAGCATTTTTCGCCTACGATTTTTATTCTCCGTCATGTGCTATTTCCAAAGTGGTATTCTAAAGTTGACTTGTACTGACTGACTTGGCCTTCACGTGAGAACGAGAGTTTTGAACGAAAGATGCAACCTCGCAATACAGCTTTGAGCAAGTGTAGCACTAAAATCTCAGCATGAATCTTAGCTGTCCATTCTCCTTGTGAGAACAAAGCAGGCTAGCTTTCCGCTTCAGGTAGCCTCTTTCTAAGAATTTTGGACAAGAGGAAAATAAACCCTGCCCAACTTGTAGCTTCAAAAGATAGCCTCAATAACGATGAAAACAAAGCTACAAAATACACCACAGAGAAAAGGATACTTGACAAGCTTGTCTTTTTCGACTTAAACTTATAATACCCATTCATTCCTTCGTTTCGCCATTCAGGAAAAAGCATTCGAGAAAGCTCTCAAATGCTCTCTTTTCTATGTACAGTAAAGTGATTCTAGTGGACAAAGATTTCATTTGGCAAATCCATCTTTTCTCTTTTCAAACCAAAGCTTGTCATATCCGGACTTTAAATCTCAGCAGGGGATACTTCTGTCTTTTTCGATCTCGTTGTCTTTCTTTTGCTTTTCGAAACTCGGAAAAACAGACATTGGAAGCAAAACACCAAGCCAAAGGGAAGCTTTCGAGCTCCCCTGGAAGGCTTACAACAACCCTTCATATTCTTGCACTATAGTTTCACTACTATATAATGAGCAAAACCAATAGGAAAGTAAACTGAATGTGAATTCTACGCCCTTCCGTATTGCATCATTGCGTGCATTAAAACAACGAGTCCCAATGCACACAGTGCTGAATGAGAAGAGTAGGTAAGACTGCTCTGCTGCTGCTTTCTCTTTTTTGTCGCATTAAGACTTCAACCGAAATGTGCATATGAAATTGAGCAGCACATCTGTTCAGACGACATTCTCCCTCACCACCAACCCATTCAAGCCCCATAAGATTATCATCATTGCACACAAAAACGCATTCCATTACTTATAGGCGACAGAGCCACTTATACCTCCCCAGAGTTCAAATGGATCTCTTTTTCGCCATTACCACACGACTTACATTCACAGTCAGTGCCAAGGCCTCCAAATCACAATTCTCAAACGATGCACAAGAATGAAAATATTCTGATGTCAACTTTTCCAGAGTACCATAGCATATAGACATAGACCCTTTTTGAAATAAAGTGCGTTCATCTTAAATCTGGCTCTGATGCGGATTACTATCCACATGAGAAGCAGACATTTCTCCCCTTCCGGGTATTGTGTTTCTGTTCACGTAGAATTTTCACTGCACCGGACACTGCGTGTACTGACCCTTGCATTTCCCTCAGGGGTGGATCAGTATTTCCCATTCAAATCAAATGCAACCAAGAGGAAATGCATTTATGCAATTGATCACCCCGCGGGTAACAATGGCGATGTTTCTACGGTTGTGAGCAGTCACAATGAACTTCAGATAACGCTTCTCTGCAATACTCGGAATCTACAATCTTCAACTCACAGAATGGTCAGTCTTCATTAATTATGCAGGAGAGTGAAGCTAACAAACCTTAATTTCCCTTAACCCATTCGCATTAAAGCATGAAATTTCTCTGACAAATGCGTAATTTGTGTGCTCCAATAAAACGTTGTGGTCGCCGGTCGTGGGGTAACTTGTACCAAATGCACCCCATATGCTTTCCAGATGAATTGATTCATTCGGATGTGACAGTACATATACATAGTACGTACTAGCTTATTATTTTCACGGACCCTCTTTTCACTTTAAATCAGAGTAAGTATAGGCAAGTTTCTGATATGTTCTTCAAACTATATGTACAAGCATCGAAGATATTTGCAGATATGACTACTGGCAACCGTTTCAAATCTCATATGCACAGTGGACATGTAAGCGCGGCTTTGTCAACATCGAAATTAGGATTAATTAATAATAATTTTCTACTTCGTAAGAACTTAACTTAATTACTTCCCTGTGGNCAAATCTCATATGCACCGTGGACATGTAAGCGCGGCTTTGTCAACATCGAAATTAGGATTAATTAATAATAATTTTCTACTTCGTAAGAACTTAACTTAATTACTTCCCTGTGGACCAGAATGAGTCATGTATGCCTTGTAATAACTATTCTACACATTCATTATAACCTTTCAAATACAAAATAATAAAGCCATTAAAAATGAAAACCACTGCCAATCACTCGATGAAATCCACTTTTGCCTTGAACAAAGAGACACAAAAACTGGAATTCTCAAAGTAAATAAATAAAAGATAGTACGAAAACCTTGTCTTTTAACATCGAAAACGGAGAACTGCTTCAAAGCTAGTTTTCACACAAGCCGTTTCAACATAAAAGGACACTACTCATTTTAGAGGCGAAAAACAACCAGTTGGTAGGGTTGGCGCTACCAGACCAGACACTGGACACTTTAATCTTGTTTGTCGGTTGGACATCAAAAGATGTAGCAGGACGAAAGATTTAATTTTGTGCAAATTTTCTCAAGCTCCCCTAACGTCGGGATTACTAGTCTTCTGCCTGGCTCTCCTCTCTCATTGTTATTGCCTCAAACGTATAAAATAATCAAACCAAAACTTTCCACTTCTATTTCTACTATATTCATTCAATTCAGCTGGTCTGCGCTTCTTAACTTGACGTCAATAAAATTCATCCGTTAGTGCATCATCTGGTAGTCCATTCAAGTGCATTCAAATTCATACGAAGTTGCACCATGAAGAAGCAGTACCAATACCATACGTTCAACCTAGCTATTGTCTATTATATTATACATTAAAATTAAATTATTCACTAGGAGAAACCTGAATCCTGCCAGAGAATAACTTTTTTTTAACATTATAGTTATATTTTTCTATTTGTTTGATAATCCTTTAGTTGGCTTCAACGTCTTTGAGTAAGGGAGAAACGAAGCACTTGAACAAAATGGAATGGAAAGCGCAAGAGTAATAATAACTGGAATGAAGGAAACCGGGGTGAGAAAACCGCGAGGCATTCAATCATCGGTGTTAATGTTGTGGAAAAAAGAGATGAAATGACCACGCACCAACAACACCCAATTCAATCCTCAAGCAAAACCAGGCATGCACCCTAAAACTCTAGGCTTGCCAAGTGAAGCTGATCTGATCGGATACTGTGACTATAGTCCTTTCCTAGAAGCTTTAATTCTACCTTCTTTTTCTGCTGTATTTTCAGTTGACTCACTCTTCCGTCTTCCCTTGCGTTTGTAAACACTTGTCATGTTTAAGGAAAAACTCGGTGAAACCCAAAAAATTGAGCGCGCGTGTATAACAGCTTACATCTGCTTCACTTCTTTGGTTTCCAAAGATCCATGGCTATTCAGGCAAAGAAACAGGTAAACTGTGAAAAGAAAATCTTTATATCTTTCTTTCTTATTCGCCACCACGGCTCTCATATTACTAACGTTTTCCCTGAGTATCTTGAATCCGTATTAGTCCTTATAAAGCCAACTTGAGTGTTCCATCTTGTAAATCCATTACTTCAGCATCATTTTGTGCTTGGAGTTTGCAAATTCTCATTTTTGTGAACTAAGAAAACGAGAAAGTCGCACCTCGCCATAAAGTTTAGGTAGCACTTGGACAGCTGAAAGCTGAATCGCTGAGAGCCACTGAACAGGCCAATTTGGACAATATCGTATCTGCAGCAGCTGGTGAAGAACCCGTGAGTGAATTTAGTGTCCATCTTTCTGACTCAGAAAAGTACCACTTGACTCAAGGAGAAAGGAAGAAAAGTTGCCCAGTTGGTCACACTGCTCAAAAAGATTGGGTCAGCTTACGGCGACTTGACTTAAGTCATATCATAATCGTACGAAGAAATGGGACCTTTAATACGATTGCCTTTTTGTCCCCTCTGTGCTCAACAAAAAGACGATTTTGCCAGCAGGAAGTGACCAACTCAAAAACCGTATATACTGGCAAAATGACTTCATTCCGTTTTATGTTAGTATTTTCGTCCAGTAAAGTCAAGCTATCAAAATATCTAAAATGAAGGTCTATGTCATAATTCGAGGACAAGACAATAATAAGTTTACTGGACCATCGCAGTGATTTCAATTTCAGCCTATTGATAAGTAAACGAATAAAGTTCCGTCGTACCATGGTTGCCACTACAGTTTATCGAATTTCTTTCGGCGTCGTCGTTTCTCGTTTCCCCTACAACAAAGTTGATGTTTTGACAAAATGGCGTCAGTACAAAAAAAGCGAATTCTTAATCGTTAAAATATACTACAAACTCGGGCGTTCGCATCATTTTGTGCAGCTGCTAAGATTATGTCTTATGTTAGCGTACGGGAATTCTTAAAAGAGTAGATTGAGAAAATTCATTACACTAATGGACACAAACGGGCACACAATTATGCACAGAAGCAAACCTCATCCCACAAATTATCCACGACGAAGTCATTTTCTTCTTGTGAGCCGTCAGTACATGAAGGAACGCTCATTATCATCCACTTTTACTTTTTTCTAACAATCGTATCCCGCTCCCACACTTCGCTCATTTAGCTCAAAATTAATCCTCGCTTAATTGAAACGTAAGTTCACCTTCTTCGTCAGTGAACACAGGCCCTCAAGGATGGTCGGAAGTCGGATCTCGACTCGAAAAACCCAAACGCAACGCAAAGATGTAAATCGACTTCATGAGTGGTTTTCACTAAGCTGTGCAGCAAGATAACCCGTCGCCGCTCAGCAGCTCATTCAGAATGCAGTAACCACATCCCCTAATTTGGCTAATGTACACAAAAAGTTCATTTTTTTCATCCTACGCAACTTTTATAGTACCAGTATCTTCAACATTTATTAACATAACGGTTGGTTGGTACTTTGGAAGCGAGACTCCGACGCACTTCCTCCTCATAATATCAAACGCACGGCTACTCAGAAAACTAGAGGGGCGACGAAATGTGAGGACTTTTCCGGAGTCTTTTAGGTGCCTGAGCGTAAACACAACATCTCTGCAGTTGCAGTTTTTCTCGTTTTCATACATGTTTGTTCACTGGAGCTGAAATTACTTTCAACTATGCAATGTGATGGTTGATGGTTGTAGTCGTCAGTACTCAGTACACCGACGATGCTCAACTCTCACTTTGACGCTTAGACGCGTTGCCCACACGTTGGACGGGTGCATTTCTTGTCACGGATACAAGACCAACATGAAATGAACTGCCAAGCTCAGGCTGGACATGCTACTTTACTTCTAAAGACAAGAAGGAGGTGGATTTTCTCGACATTCAACTCTGGGAAAGTGTCAGTTAGAGCTCAAAGGGATAAACGCGCGAAGATCGAAGCAACCGTAGCCAAATTCCTTCACACCCGAACTGTGGAACCAACAGTTATACTACTGTTAGTACACAGTACGTCACTTCTCACAATGGCATTTCGTCATTCGGGACAAAAGACATTTTAGGCTGATGAGAAATCATCGATCCGCAAAAAAATAATGTATGCTCACTTTCTCACATCACATACTTAACGTACTGAACGTCTTAGGTATATGCGGAAGGCATGCCAAGACTTTGCAATTTCTCATCCTATATAGTTTAGTACATATTACAATAACATGCAACAGTGAAAGTTGACAAAATGCATCGTCCTTATGCTTCATGCCAACATATGAAAATGTAATTTATTTTGAACTGCTTCGTTACACATCTGCATAATATCTTAGATAAGTTTTTGGCTCTGAAAAGACTTTTGCATTTTAATTCGCTGTTCGTCTGGTCAAAGGAACTGTAATTCTGGGAAAGCACAAGAAAACATATACAAACCTGAGAAGGCAGTCAAGTTTGCTGAAGCCGTCACAGGGTCACCAACGCCATTCTCAGCCATGCATTCGTAAGTGGAGTCATCCCGTTGAAGCCGAACCGGGTCGATTCGTAGCACGGAAGCACCCGGAAAGAATTGGATTTGAATACGAGAATGTACGTTTGTCAACTTTTTGCCATTCTTACGCCAGTGAAACTGAGGCGCTGGATCGCTCGTTGCTCGACAAAAGAATGTTGCAATGGAACCAACTCGAACTCTCTGGTCCTTCGGCTTCTCGATTATTTGTGGTGGATCTGTAATTTAATAAAGATCATAACATTAAGAAAACTACCGCATTAACGATTACCACTAAAATCGAATCACCACGATCTAATTTTAGTGTAAAAAATCGATCTAAATGTCATTATATAATTTTAAAAGAATATATCATCCTCTTCCTCTTATAAGACACAATAAATCAATTTCTTCGGTATAGCATCATAGAATAAAAAACGCATAAATATATGCTAAAAATAAAAAAAATATCCCATTATATTCACACAACGTACATTTGGCATCCGTCATCTCCGTCTTAAGAGGCACTCAAAATTAATAACTCTACTTTAACGGATATGAAATTTTTTCACTTTCAGCTTCTCTTTCAGTTTTCCGCTCGGGCCGTGCTCTTTAGTCTTAGCTGAAGCATCTTTTGCCGGTTAAGCCTGATCACGTCACAGATTGTGCCGGAGTTCGTGACTCCTCTTTCTGTGTCTTTCCATTTTGCTCATGGTTCCCTGCCTTTGAGACATGTTCTGTGCAATAATGCACATAAGAGACAGTCGCTGTTCAAGGGAAGCGAAAAAAAGTAATATTTAAAACATTGTAGAGTGCAAAAGGAAGACAGGCTTCGGAGAGCAGAGAGCAGCGGATGAAAAATGCACATGTGAAACAAATGGGACAACGTCCGATGAGATACTCACGCGTCAAATATTGAATGTATGGGTAGAGTGCAGAGAAGTTGGAACCTGAAATATGATTTTACCCTTTTGAGAATCCGATTTCTTCTCATGCCCCGCTTAAGTCACCATCATTTTTCATTCTACTCTTTTCACTATTATCACGTATCAACATGAACCATTGCAGTGGAACGTAACCTTTGAATTTGAGCATGTGTCCGACCTTATTCTCATGACGCAATGTCGACATCATCAATTTTTAACTTTTTAAATATATTACAACACTGGTTTTGTAAATATCGCAATTTTCGCACGTCATTCTATGAAAGACATGATGAATTAAAACTCCTGATTTTAATGCAAAAAGTACAAAAGAGGTTTCCAAGAATATTGAGCTCACTTGACGGCTGAGATACAGTTAAAAATGAAAATCTCATGGGTAGTTGTAAACTGTATTTTTGCCTGCACATACTTGAGCTTGCCGATAGAATGCAATCATTTGAATAGAACGCTCGAGATTTCTATTTGCAATTTAAGCACAGCCGAACATACAAAACCCGTTTCTTGCATCACTGTCCCCAAATCCTGTCAAGAAAGCAAACAACTTCCCAGTAATATTGTCAATGCGCCCACTTTTACCACATGTTGACAAACCGATTTCCCCAGATAATAATCTCGCAGCATTGCAATCAGGACAAAACCAAAAGCAAACAAGCTACTCTGTTGGACTTGAGGAAATGTAGTATGTTTCACACTGCATTAGAAGAGAATAAGGTTCAGTTGCTTGCTATGCAACATTGCGTAAAATCTGATGCTGAATCATAAACCTCAAAGGGTATCACATAAATCGTCGCGTGAAAGGAGGGATTCTAATTTGATGCTTTCAGACATTCCACGATTGGTTGGCAACGCACGCGAATTTCTTTAAATTTTAACGATTTGGATTTCGGTGTAGTCGTTCATGCGTCCCCTTGCACTTGGCTTGGTAAGCCTTGAGTCTCCCTAGAGAAAGAGTTGTCTGACCTCAAATTTGACACAGCCTTCAATCCCGTTTGATGTGAACGAATATAGAAACGACTCGTAGTCAGCCACATGAATACACGTGGTTGTGAATAAATTCCATGAACCGGGGAAAGAGCTAGAGAAAGAGAGAGATAGGAAAATGATCTTTTCCTGGCTCGGAACAGAACACTTGGGTCGCGATGATTCTTCTCTTGTCCAAAGTACTTGGTACGCCTTTATTCAAACAAGTATGGAAATTGAATCCTCCTCTTCAACTCCTGGATACACATGATGCACACGCTTGTCTCCACATGAATACATCAACCTTTGACTCTTTCTTTCCACTCTCACTTCTATTTTACGTTGAATTCAACTCCACTCACTCAAAGCATTCCGATCCACCAATCTCGATAATCAGAAAGTGTCATCCAGGCAAACTAAATCTTTATTATTATGCTTTACTACGGTGTGATGCGTTCCCCTTCCTTTTGATATTCATTTCCTTAGAAGAATCTACAAAATGCATACCTATTGTGCGTACACTTACTTTGATTCAATTAACCAGTCGCAAAGTCGCAACACTACAGTCAAATTGAAACGAGACTGGTATTCAACATGAAATAAAATTAATACAAGGATCCCCTCACAATGCAATAGTTTTACCTTGAGTTTTATAAGCACCCGCTATTATTAGTGAGACTCGCGTCGTGACTTGCTTTCATTGAAAGACCTAACAAAATGTCTGGAGTAACATCATAAATATACGCTCGTGAATGTAACTTCAAACTACGCAGAATGTCATTTATAGTCATTGAAAGGTAAGTTTCATCTTTCATGCCAAAAACAGGTTCAGATTTCAACGCTTGTCTCTATACAGTCTCGTACGCTAACAATGACAATTGAATGTCACCCGTTTGTTTCGTTCCAAACGAAACAAATGCATAGTAATTGGAATTATAAGAAAAGACACAACAAGATCACAGATATAATGAGAATGTTGTAAAAAAAGCCAAATCGAAACAGGCAGAACGCGTATACGAGTACGAGGTTCAACACGACGTTGTATTGATGCTCAAAACGTCACATCGTTACATACAATCTTCTTTGCTCGTCTCACTAACGCGTAAATAAGAAATTTTGCATTTGTATCTGTCTGGAAGAATTTGGATAAACAACTTAATTCTGTGTTTATTCCGTGAGCTGAAACACTAGCTGAATAGCTTGGAAGTATGCAATTTTTAGAGCTGACACGTTTAGCAGTAACCCTGAAACCTGCCATGAATGTCAGTTGTAATTTGTTTCTTGAAACTTCACACTTGGCACCAAATTAAAATGGAGCCATTGAGCAGTGCAAAACTACGAACACAGAACTACGTCTACATCAGCTTCTTACGGACAAAAACTTTTCCTAAAAAGTTATTTACTAAGCTTCTCTTCCTTTTCGTGTACGCTGTCAGAGCGTTTTAGGTACTTGGAAACTTTTCCATCTGCAAAAAAGACGTAAAACTCGAATTTGGTTTAGATCCTTAATGTAATCTTATAGTATTCCAGCCTGAATGAGGAAATGGCATAAAGACATAAAGACAAAACAGAAACAACAGGTAGGCAAGTCAAATCCGTTGGGTATAACTTTGTCTGACATTCACATTCACTATTCACAATGGTTCGTAAGAATTTTCTCCGTGGCTCTTGTCACATTATTATAACCTCTTCCCTTTTCTTTATACTTTTCACTTTCACGTTAACTTAAATCTTACGAAGTTTCAGTTTCCCTGAAACCTCATTGTTGCTAGTAACGTAATTTTGTATTCAAAATGGACAGGACATGCTAAAATTAATCTGCTTTATTGTCCATTTTCAAAAGTAATGAACAATAAAGACAATAATACTTATTGTCTAGCACAAATGAGCAAAATGGCAGTACTATCGTCATCAACTTGCACTCGTCAAAGTAACCGTCTACTACAAAATAAGTAACGTCATCATTCATTCACAGTGTGAAAGAAACAAAGATTCCGGTGCCAAAAATTACACCCAAACTTTCCTGGACGACCAGCAGCGAAAGTGACAAAGTGCCAGTCATTCGAGACGTTACATTTATTACAAAGAGACGCCATGGACGTCCCTTGATAAACTGCGAAAGCAAGTGAGCAGTGCAAATGCATCCATGAAGGTGGAACAGGAAGGAAACTCATAGGAAAAGTGACAATTAAGCAGAACCAGCATCTGTTGTTTCCCGCAGGCCGCAATCACCGTTTCATTCATTAGTGGCCAAAAACGAAATGAGAGGACCCCCCATCCAGCTTTTAATGTGATAAATAGGCGTGCATAAAACTCCAATCTCACAAAATTAATTACTCTTACACACCCTGTATCAAAAACAACTCAAAACGGGAAACGAGACAAACTGATATGATATTATATAGTAAATAATACATTCGTTTCCCGTTTCCGCCATAACATTATAATAATAATTTGCATTATAAATCCACCTAGAAAGCGAAGAACAATTTAACTCCTCCGAATCAAAACAGTTCACAGCAAATAAAATATTCCAAGTTCCATGTATACTTTAATGTACAGTAGCTTTAATTAGAATCATAATTTTTTCAGGTTGTGACGCATTACGAATACCTATACAGATAAATCATCGCATTATTATCTTAAGTTTGCACGCGTTGTATTTCAAAATGTGGTTCAAATAGAGAATGGATTGTAACAGTTACTAAGCTGAGCTTTATTTTAATGGTATCGTTTTTTCCTATTCGCATTTGTCATGCTCCAAGTTAAGAAGCGCTGGCCTGGCCGGACACACGCAGCGCAGCAAACGCAAACGCTTGTATAGGTTTTCTCACTCAGTCAGTTCAGTACTACAAGGTCTTATTATTTACTCCGCGGAAAAAGCATAGGAAAACTTGGAGTTACTTCTCAAGATTCGAAGTCAAGGAAGGAGTTGGTTAGATGGAGAGTTACTTGCTGCTCTCTGTACTTTCTCATCCCATTCCCCAGAGTCCGAGTTGACAGATGATCCGTCAGCACGAAAATGTCACAATTTCCTGCCTTTCCCAAGCCCCCGATGGCCTAACATGGTATCTTTAGCAGAGTCTCTAATCCTCGCTTCCGTAAAAATATGGTAGAAGCAAAGAAGAAGTACAACTCTTTCACCCACACGGACAGGCCGGATAAGTCAATTTACTCCAAGCACACATTTTCTTCTAACACAACCAGTTACTTTTGCTCGTCTTTTTGCTGACCTTAATAGAGACGCCCATAGTGCAAACAACAATCACTCGAGCAAATCTTTGCTCTCAAAAGTGTCAAGGGGCACGCGTCATTGCTACTCACATCTTGGACGTAATTGGCTTTCCTCACAGCGCCATCGAAACCATTTAGACTCACACAACACAAAAACCTTTTTTCTCCAACTCTCAACTTTTAATTTCCTTCCAAAGTCTACCGTACTATAGTAAATTCTGTGTCCATTACAGGGAATTAATTTACTTTGTACACATCATCAGTTCCAGTGCAAAGCATACATTACAGCTACAGCTACAGCCTCACAGTCACAGTCATGTAGTATTTAACCATAGGAAATGTTCTTAAAAATACACGTATTTATACAATCACATCTGACGTTACAAGGTCAAATGACATAAAACTCCCCTTAATATAGTGTTCACGCATCCTGCAGCGACGACTGGTTAAACTACCTTTACAGTTTATTTATTCTCCTGATTAAATTAATGAAATCAAGCACTGCATGTCAATTATTTTTATGCCTCAACTTTTTTGCACAAGGATGAATTTCTCAGACTTCATGGTTAATGCTGAAGTGAGAGTGAAGTGAGGTTATACAATTCTCGTCACTTAGGAAAAATCATTTCGTCTATGACACCATTAAGATGAGCAACAACATAAGGATGACATTGTACGTAAAAGATAGCTGTGACCGGAAGTGTCTCAGGAATTCCATCAACGTAGATTTAGATTATATACACAACTACGCAAACGCTGTCGTCAAACGAAAGAAAACACCTATTTTTAACAGCAAAATTACAATGATCGTAATACCTAGTTATAACAGTACGTCAGCACAAGGTTCTACGAAACTTTGTACTCGTAAACCTCGTACTCATATGAATAAACAAGTGAGTCAAGTACAAAATGCTGTCCATTGCAAACAAACGACTAGACCAAGAAGTTCCCACGCAGGTGTGTAGTGTGTAATTATGAAAGTTGAAATACCTTTAATAAATTCATAATAACACGACACAGTACAGCTCAAAACGTTACCAGAATGGTTACATGCATTACAAATGGCAATGTCAAATGTGACGAATACTTAGGGCAATTGACCATTTTTCAAAGATGTAATTTAGATCTTTAGATATCATTTTTAAACAAAAAAGATCACTCGCAGGTTATTAACTTCATCAAAACTATCAAAACATGAAATGAAAACGAAACTTCCCGTTTCAATTCCAAGACAAATATGTCTATGTGTCACTAAAATGTAAAAGACGATTCCAAAACCTAGTGATGAATTTTTTTTATCTAATACGCAATTTTAATAGGAAAAAGGGAAAATCTGGCAACTGACGTAGTAGTAATGAGCAAAAACTAGCTTGACTTTGAAGTGCTTCTATCAGAAATTTTGCTCACGAAGAAGTCTTTAGTGTCAGTCTTCTTTGACCCGTGACAAGACATCTTTGCGTATTCCAGACGTCATAGCAGAAACCTGATTTGTGATTATTAGCTCAACACAAAGATGCCTCAATTGTAAATGTTGCTACAACTAATTTCGTTTTACTTCTAAGAACCACTTTCATCATCAATTAAATTAATGGTTCGTCAATTTTTATATAAAAACATTTTTATAGCTCCAAAAAGCAAACGCAACGAGCATGTAAACATCCACAAATTAGGCAAACGCCTTTAACAAAAAGTCGGCCAGCCATTTTTTATTGGCTTGTAAAACTGTAAGTCTAGAATTATACAATTGATGGAATAATCGTTGGCAATTGGGTGATTTTTATCACGGCTTCATCAACATCACATCACAAGTCTAGTCTGATTAGAATATTTTACAGGATAAAAGAAGAGTCGATATTCCGGACGGACGAACCAACCAACAATGAAGGTCGTCCGCTCTCTGTGACATTAGAACACGGGCTAGACTTGCCCAATTAATAATATTCATTATATATACTCTCTCTTGTGCAGCACTCGAGACTAAAGGTAGTAATTATGCACATTGTCATTCACGAGGAACCTATACGATTCGATAAGACTTTGATTTATAGTGATCAAGTGGACAAAGAAAAAATCGTGTAAAAAAGGAGCATGCAAAACATTATAGACTGATATTTATGCAAAAATAAGAACATCTTTTAAATGAGAACTTTCCCATGTTCCAATTTTCACAACCAAACGTGTAATATTCAATAAAATGCCACATTATTTAGTATCATATTATTTCTTTACCGTGACTGAGCAAACTATAAACTTGACACGCATATTTACATGTTAGTGTTAGGACTTAGGACACAAATAACCTTGATTTCGTCAAAAATTGTCTTACTTTTCTAGCGTGTTACAATGATCGAGACAAAACTAATTATTTCATCTAAAAATGTGCAAAAGAAGAAAGTATTAAAGAACGTTAGTAACGAAGAGGGATAAAAATTGGACAAATTATTATGCATTAGAATCATCGCAACGCGTTACTTCAGGATTTGTTCATATTCTTCCTTTCATCAACTTTGTAATCTGTCAGTCTCAAACTGATTCATTGATGAGAATAAAAAATAACTCACTACCTGGTTAGCCTGTGAATGTGAAACGAAAGTGAAAAGTTCACACAATATTCAAATGCACGGTAATCCAAATGCAAAACAGAAGAGTTTGAATAATATACTAACAACGGATTGAGGTGAGCTGTGAGCTTATCCACCTTGATTCAGAATGCGTGTCCAATAACAATACTAAATGTAGTATATACAAGACTCTTACTCTCGTCAAGCTCACTGATATAGCAGTCTTCCAGACTTGCCCCGTCCAGTTTTTCTTGAGGTAGCAAAATCTCAAGTAATCATTCTGCATCCTGCACCACGTCACATTCTCAGCTTAGCTCTACGTACACCTTACAACTATTCTCATCCTGCCAATCTCGACCAGTGTCTTTTCATGTTTCTTTTGTGATTCTGGAAGATTGCAACTAATTCAACAGTATCAGACTCGCCACAATAATTTGCTGTTGGGTGAGTCATCCTTGGCACCAGCAGCATTGTAACTGTGATTGTTCTTTCTCACCACAAGTTCTATCAGTCAGTTCTCGCCGATTCGCGGTGATGATAACAGCTAACTAACCACTGAAGCTGTGCTAATGTAGAATTGCTTCATAATTTCAAAATTTTAATGACGATTATTAGTCGTTAAGTTCCAAAGTTGCAAGCTAGTAATTTCCTCGATTTCCAGAGATTTGTAACTCAACATTTATTTGTTTTGTTCATTCAAAAAACGCTTTCGTCTGTGCTGGTGCACGCGCCATGGAGTACGGTGCAATGTCAATTCTTCTAAGAATTTTGTGAATATTTAAAGCGGGTGTGTTATACGAAATGAGTGATTGGACAAGTATTCGAACGTTCATTGTAGTTTGTGCTACATCTCTAATATTGAAGCCATGCTGGGGTGTTCCACCTACGGGAACAAGGGATTTGCCATTTTACTACAACCGAGACTTGGACTCATTGGATATTAACTTCTACTTCCGTAATGAAAGACTTCTCATGCTTCAAATTCGGTGTATACTTTACGATGGACCCTGTGATATTTTGGGGCGTTGGATAAAACGTAAGTTAATATAAAAGTCATAAACTTTTGACCTTTGTTTAAACTTCATTAAAACTGAGATTTCCTGCACAAGGTATAGCCGCAATGTTGCAAATCTCATTGCAATATTATAATGAAATGTTTTAGTGATATTTGATACAAAAACATCCATCCAGAAATAAATTAGAATTTTGGGGAATTTTGAGGAAACCCAGATTACGAAACTGTAATTTAACAGTAGCATCATACGAATTCAATATGAACGAAACAATAAATCTCGAAAATTGTTCTTCATTAGACGAAATAAGAAAGAGGAAAAACTTCTAGGTCCAGATAATTATTGCACTTTTCCTCAATTTATAGTGGTACAAATGTATTTGATTTTTCCAGTCATCCTAATCCTTTGATTTCAATTTGTCTGCAGCAAGAATACTCGAAGCAATTATGGGAGGTTGCACCTTCTGTACCAAGTACCAAGTCAAGATGCTTCCAGAATGGATAAACACGTTCATTGAAAGATTCCCCAATTTGTTCCGCGCTGCCGTGGCTCAATGGCTTTTGGACAATGACTACCCAGTACCAGACGAAGAGATAGACTACATCAAAGATACATTCAAAATTGACGATATGCGTCTCATCGTCAAGGGTTATCAATACCCCGTTCCGAACATCACTACAACAAGAATACCTCGAAAACGGAATTTATACACTTTTAATTTTGGATGACATTAGTCCGGACCAGTAGTAATTTCAAAGCAAGGATACATTTTTGTAGATTTCAGCTTTCAATAACAATACTGTAACAACAGTAATTCCTAATTACAGCGAACAGATAATGAGTCTGGACCACCCAACCCAGCTCATCAACATGAATAAGTGGCAAAAAATCTACAAGCTTATAAGCCCAAAATTACTATTATCTTTATTTACTATATAAGAACTGATTTTTATGTGAATATAGTAATAGTACTATATACGGAACCATTCGCTATGCCATATTTGATCATTCACACGCATGTATGAATACTAAAAAAACAACTTAAATATGCTGAACTGAGCTCTGTGCTGTCTGCAAAAGTACATAGTTGAGTTGATGATGCTCACATTCATTGCATGCCAAAAATCGCGTGAAAATAGAAACTGTAGTACTAGTCCTTTGTCCGTTGGGGAACGAAACGTGCAAAGCTCTCAATGAAATTGTGATTTATAGTAGTAGTAAACCTCTTTGTTGTACTGTTTACTTAGTGCAATATTGTTTGTTGTCTGTATCTTGTAGTATATGTTAATAATTAAATAACGTGAAAAGTAACAATTAAATGGTTTGTTAAGTTCCGTATGATTATTTTTCAGAAAACCACGCACTGCAATAACTATTTCTCATTAGCATAAAAACCTCAATATTCAAAATGTTTAGTTTTCGACTCTTTCCCTATCGTAATTTTTGATATTTTACCCTGTTAAAGTGCACGTCATCTCATGTCACAAACATAATCGTTGCATGAATATTTTACACACTTCATTTTCTTATTTCCTGCTCTTACGAAATACACTTTTAAAATGCAAAGATGTAGTCCTCTGGAAAAAACATTTCTCAAAAATTAAATTACACTACTACATAATGTGCATTCTCCTCGGATTTCATCAAATTCCATCTCTCCCTTGCACTCTCTCGCTCACCCTCAACCCTTTTATTGAACAAGCACATAATATCCTTACGTACGGTTACATCATCCACTACTTTTATTAAAATCTTATTAAAACATTATTTAGTTACCATTTTAAAAGCATCTTTTACAAACTGTTCACTCTCGGAAACTGATACTTAAAATATGCAACAGAGATTTGTTGTTCTCGAGTAAAGTCTAAACGGCATTTTCCTTCTGCAGTATAATTCGTTTTTGTACGTGCCTTCTATTAGCTTTTATACTCTTATAAAATTGTTTGGTCTATTGCAGATTTTAAATTGAGTCCGTGTTGAAATCTCAAGGGAGTCAGTCTCAAAGGATAGACACGAAAAGAACATTCAAATGTAATGTTGGAAATTAGGAAATGTTTTCAAGAAATGACAATGATGACTAAATGACAAAAGTTATCCTTTCAACTAAAAGCCTAGTTTTAATTAATGAGTTTTGAGCAATACATAGCAGTTCTTTCCACTTTCGGAGCACAGGTATACAGTTTTATCTTTCCTCTTATAATACAATTAGCATTCGCATTTCACTGCAGATTTTGATATTTGTCAAAGTTGTTCTTAGCTATATGTCAATTACATGATCATTACATCATCATAGGTTTGATATCTCTCCTAACTGCCTTTTTCATATTTTGAAGAATTTTGTAGAATTTTCTCTCTTACAAAAAGGACTGTTGTTTTTTATCTTGATGCTACAACCCTGTAGCTCTATATCTCATTTACATACGAGCAGCTGGAGTGAAGAAACGCGATGTAACCTGAAAAGTCCACTCGTATATATGCTTTTCACTTCGCATTCCTTTATAAGAAAAGATAAACAAAAGTTTCTGCATAACAATACGGAAAAGTACTTCAGTTCACATTTTCTCAGTAACGGCTGAGCCAGAAAGTCATAAAGCAGCCGGAATAAATTACCATTCTTGCTCGTGCGTCATAATAAAGCGTTGCCTGCCATTTGCACCACCAAAAATGGTACACAGGCACTTCGCAATCGTAAGTCAGCAGTTTCATTAATTGCGAAATATTAATTTAAAAGCTTGATGTTATCCAATTCCATTATTTGCACAAGAAAAGCATTGCAAAAATTTAATTATGATCCTTGTTATTGTGAAATGAACCAGACTCAAGAAATCTTTCTACTGTGTGTTATTGTTTCAGATTTCTGAGATTGCCCTTCCATTTCATTTCTAGAAATCTGTTGTTTTTTCCAAAAGTATTTGCTACAGAGTAATACAAAATGGTTTCCGCAATCCTAGCAAAAAGAAAGTAGGTCGAATGAATGCTCGCATACTTGAGTCATATAGGCAGGGCATTTTGTCATCTTATGTGAATTGTAGTTTCACATGAAGTTCTGTGCAAAGTCCGAACAAAACTGAATTCTTCACACACAAAGCAAACGTACTACAAACTTCATTTTCTTGATGCACTCGCCTTATTCACATTTTCTACAATTTCAAAAAGAGCAGCCAAGAAAAAACTAACACAAAGAAAAAGTCAGTATTAAACAATAAAAAACACCACAACATGCGACAAAAGAATGAAGAGAAAAAAGTGGACCGCAAAATTGACAATAGCTGAGAGTTTTAGATTATTCGGATTTCCTCTGCCCCATTGAAAAGATGAAGAACTCGTCTCTTTTTGTACTACTTTTCGACTTTTCTTTACTGTCTCCTTTCCCAGTTTTGATTAATAAAACCAGTACTATTAATATTGTGGTGGGAAGCAAAGTAAGTGCTTCTTTGAAAGCACACAAGTTTCTTTTAAACTCGCACTACCAAGTTTGAATTTGTTAGGAAAAGTAACTAAAATGTAATATAATATAGTTCGGAAAAGATTTTTTTACATGTCCAACTGAATCCTAATATAAAAATGAAGTTAGGAAAAGTTCAAGTTCAAAGTGATGATCAACAATGTACTCTACTGGTGAACAGGTCCAAGTGCAAGCCAACCAACAACCAACCCTCTTGAGGATCCCTGGATGAGTTGAAAAGGTCGAAAATCAAGACGCTCACGAAAAAATGTAGCAGCAACCCTTCGCTTTCTTCAAGTAAGTGAAGTCTGTGTGAAGAAAAAATTCAACTCTTCCCTTGTGTCTGCATTCGTGTTATTATTCCTCCTTTATGAGGTGAATCCGCCTTTCAGCCCCTTTATCATCCTTGTTCCAATTTGGACCCCATTGTGGCTGCCGCAATGGAAAAGTTACTCTCCCATAAAAATCGGGCATGTGGGAAACAAGCAAATCCGCATCACATCACACCACCACTACGTTCTTCACAAGCAAAAGGGAGTGCCAATGGATTTTCTTTTGCCCATTACTCCACTCTCTTCTTTCCTCTCTTCCCCGTCTCTCACTTTCTTAGTATGTTTTAGCACACTTGTTCCTTCTCGGCGAGCTTTCCCTCAGTTATTCCCTTGTAATGCTCAAGTAATAGGAAAAATAGAGAAAACCCACGTTCATCTTGTACATTTGCAATCAAAGAGCAAAAAAAGAATTCCTGTACATAGTTTGCCACATACTTCTCTTATTCTCCCTCAAAAGTCTATTACTTTATTTTACTTCCTTCTCATCTCATTTCCTTTCATCACTACAAGCGCATAGCTGCAATGGCACTCCTGTTCCGATTGAAAAATTCTCATTGCATTTCCTCCTTTCTTTTCTTACTTCAACAAGGTACTTGAGGACTTCAACCATTTTCAGATCACACTTATACTAGTAGTATACTCAACGAAAAAACTTAGTTTTTTTGGACACATGAAGTTCTCATCTTGTGGGTAGTTTCACACAATCTTCTACTTCATACGTAAAACTTTTATATCGAAGTTCTGTGTTGTTGAAAAAAACGCAAAAGTCTTCAGCTGTATTGTTCCTCACTATACTTCCGGAAAAAATAAAAGAGTCAAGATCGATATGCATAAAGCTTTCGTACGCTCGTTTCATCGATCAACTTTTAATAATGGCAAGCCAAAGGTTGAACAAAGAGGAGGAAAAATTCAGAACCAAGCAAAAAATTAAAGTAGAACGCACTGGTTTTGTTCAGGGCTTGCAAGTCTGAACAAAAACGATTTTTTGATTAGAACTGTAAGTTTATCATTGTTGGGAAAAGAATACTTAAGAATGAGTCACTACGTTTCTTTCAAAATTTGGAAGAATAATTAACTCAAACGAAGCAAAGCGCAATCTTTCACACTCCTACGCAACAATAAGATTGTCAAGACTTAACTTTCAATTGATTCCGAGTGACGTGGAGGGTGGAAAACGTATGGTTTTATGCTCTGCGCTACCTAAAGGAATGCCCAAGTAAAGTACAAGCTGGCGATTTTGTTCCGTAAGGACTAGCAGACGACGACGACGCGACGGTGAATCTCTTCAGTGAAACCAAGAAGGAAGTGCCGACTCAGGCAAAGCGCATAAAAACTCTGACAGAGAGAAAGAGAAAGAGAAAAGACTATATAAATCCTCCTTGGACTTGCGAACAATAGGGTTTTGGAACACAGCGTCCCAATTAATCAGCAATGAGCTTCAATAAACCCCCCGGTATACTCAGAACTGGGAAAATTCGGAAAAGACTATGCACCCAAAGGACTCAATCACAAATCCGTTCATTCTCCGGGTTCACTGAGCCTGTTGGTGAAACCATCGACTCTGTGTGAAATGTGATGATGACGGAACCAAATCCACTTTCCACCTTCTTTTCCTTTTCCCGTTTCTCGAAATCCGATTGGATTCCTTCAACTCTTCTCCGTTGCTCCCATGTGAAGAAGAAAAGGAACGATCAACAAACATGTGAGCAAAAACCTTTCAAATGACACGCCGAAACACCTTTTGCAAACAGGAATATCATCTTCAACAACATCGTATTGTCGTGCTCTTTATACAACGTACTAAAGTATACAAACCACTTCTGAAAGTGTGTATATGATATATCTTCAAAGAAAAGTGGACATTCCAAGCTTTGAATTTCCCTGTAGGTTCATTAATATAGGAAGCGTCAAGTTTCTGTTCTGAAAACACGACCCTTGTTGGTAATCAGAGAACCTCACGCAAAAGCCAAGATAACCTAAAAATCACTCTTAAAAAGGAATCCACTTTGCAGAGAAAGAGACAGGAAGACATTACTTTTCACTCGTTCTCACTTTGATTCCTAATTACTCTCTCATTGGATCATCAAAAAGCAATTGGATCCAGACGCTGAACGCGTGACTTGGTTCTTTCTAATCTTGTACCAAAGCTTCAGCTCACACTTTTGGTCACCTCTCCGTCGCGTCTTTTATTACACTTTTATTGTACTTTACGCACCAAATAAGATTCGCCACAGTTACCAATTTTGGTTTTCTTCATTGTCATTGTCACATTGCATCGCCTAAGAGCAACTTTTTGGTTACCCCTACATTAACAGTTCAGTAAAAGAATTTAGTTTTTTATCCTCGTCGGTTCGTTTTATAAACGAAAGAAAAAGACTCAATTTTCAATTTTAAAGCTTAATTATTATTTTTAATAATCTATTTTAGCAGTATTTTATTTGAAACTACACAAGCAAGATACAAGCGTCCAAAAGGTATCTCGCAATCGCACTAAACATCTTTAAAATGGGTTCCTGTATAGAACGAATGTGGTTTATATAAGCTCGACCCAGAGATTCCGATGGTAATGGCAGTACAAGAGACAGAAGTAACTTTTCGTAGGGATCGTAAGATATAGGAGAAAGCATTTCGATGTCTATACCATTTGATCATTTGATGCTGTTGAACAGGTTTCATGTGTGCCGTTTTCCTGACTGTCGTGAAGAGAAAAAGTGGATGAGAAAACGAGCCTACTTATAGCAAATAGAGTAAATTCTTAAAAGCTCTAGTGCTCCTTCCGCCTTAAATTTAAAGACAGCCCGCATCTCACGACACTGGCTTAGCTTGCAAGGAGACTACTTCCACTCACTTCTTTTTTTCTTTTCGGCTCTTTTCAACGAATCGAATGGAGTAAAACTGAGCATCAAGCTCTCAATAATAATATAAAACGACGTCAATTCCATTTCTTTCCCATCTCATCGTGTCTCTCTCTTTCTTTTTCGCCCCCTCTTCTTAAACCGGAGTCCGCATAGAACACCATTGCTGTACAACGAAAAAGGTTTCACTTTTTCTAGGAAACGTAGTTCTATCGCCCGTTCGTGTTACTTTCGCTTTCTTTCTCAAGTCGATACATGATACGACGAACGGATGGGCCATGTGATACGACTACAGGGCCGAGAATAGTACTTTCTCTCGTTGTGCAATATACCTGTCCTTGTCCAGAATACATGCCCATCACTCACATCTCTCTTTGCCAAGGTTCTCAAAACAACCCCCGCTTAGGTCCATCCAACCGCGTCTTTACGAGCCAAGCCATGTCATTCGGCATTCAGTAGCCAAATAAAAATCTACCGTCATTCTAGGACTGCGTAGAATTATTATACGGACGTTCCGACGTACGTACGTTTCCTTCCTTTAGGAACAAAGTTCCACGGTGGTGTAGTTGTAACGAGATGCGTTTAAAATATCGGATCGACCACATAGCAACTGAAACCATCCTTTGGATCTCAGAGATGAAAAAACTTTCACTATTCCGTCGAATACCTTTTACTAGAGCTGAACGTGCATTGCAACTACGACAATGAGATTGCATGTGTATTTGCACTTCCTTATGGAGAATGTACGTACAGCGGATACTTATTCCTGTAGCACAGTACGTGAACTCGCATACTGTAATGCAATTCACTCGGCCTTTCCGATGACGCGAACTAAGAAGGAACGACGACAAGGGAAGTTCCAAAATGTAATTTCCTATCACGTAGTCCGCCTTTATTTTATAGAGTGGACTGGTGGATGCGTGGAAGGTGGAACGTACGACTAACACGGGTATAACACAAAAAGCCGACCTACAAAATGCGGTAACAAGGGAGGGAAACCGAAAATAGAAAGAGAGAAAAGAGAATACACCGCCCAAAACCCACAGTGCTTTTAACACGTTGCGAAGCAATTTGCTACAACAGTGCTCACGGGTACACAACAAATATAAATAAGGACTTAGTAGTACGTACTTTCGCCTTACGAGTAAATGGGATGCATTTCGCATTCATATTCATTCGGCCCCATGCGTAGCCACCGCATTTTGCTCTACTTCTCAAACAAAAACATCGTCAAAGTCGACAAACTCTGATGCTCTCTCGCTGCAGTCATAATTCATCATTCATGCGATTCGCTGTCGTCCCCGCCTCTTTGTGCTCTGTACCCGAAAGCCATCATTTTTTTTCGGCGAATAGCTTACAAAGAACTACTAACCAAAATGTAATCAGCCTCCAATTGCAAATATGCAAATGTTTTACAGCATTATTCCCTTGTTGTGTTTTTGCACATATCTTTCACACTGACAGCTGCAATTTAGTTTGATCCATCTCCAATTCCAGTACATGCAACCTATTTACTCATCTGTATCCTTTTATCTTTTCGATATTCAACTTCAAACAGTCCAGGTTTTACTTTGTCTCTGGTTGCCCACATAATTTTATTTATGGGACCTTAAAAGCCATGAGATACCTTTGCCAACACGGTCTTAAACATAACCATCTGAAGAAAACGTGCTAAATAAAACGTAAACGTTGGCATATGTCACAATAAACTAAAGAAATGCCCCTACGTGAACAAACTGAACGTATCTGAACAACTTGGGCGTTACGATCATTGCACACGTGTGCAGAAACTTCAATGTCCATCATATCCCCCGCATTCGCAATAGCCTGATGAACTTGTCCGATAAAACCTGGGATTTTGGTATTCCATCGACACAAGCACTGTTGTATTGTGCACATATAAGAAGCAATATCACAAACAAACCGTATCGACAGAACCGCCTTTGTTGCAATACAATGGGAGTACAAATAAGAAAATGGCAAAATGTCAATATGAAATACATGATTGCGTGACACAAGGATTAACTTGCTTAACTCGCATCGTAGCACAAAAACAACATGAATATCTGCATTACGCAATTTCGTCCATTAAACTGCAGCAACAGCAACCCTTTCAACTAAAAGTTAAAAGTTAGTCACATATTACTATACAAAGAAAGTCCACCCCATCTGCTCCGCTGTGTATAGCAAATAGCAAGTTATTGCATAGAAGGTAGTAAATATACGTATATTTAGCTTCACCGAAATTGCAAGTTCCACTGCGCTAACGCTTCTGTTGCTCTTGTATACAAGTAAAGAAACTACAAGTGGAGAAATGTGGAGAGAACAAAACGTCGGTCCAAGTGACTACATTGTACGCTACGATTACAGAGGCACAGTTCCTAAACTAATGACCAAAGTTTGATCTGCGGCGGACCGTGGGTCCTCTTCCTAGTTTCTCATCCGACTTTCTTTCTTTCTCTTTTCACTTTTGTAGTTGGAAATCCAACTATAATGTAAGTCCATACATTTCTTCAAATATTATTACTATATTCTGCAATGTCTTTTGTCTTGACGCGGTGGCACATTTTCTCCTTCGCTTTACTTTTATCTTTATCTCTGTCTCTTGTTCATTTGACGCACAAGGAGCCCCTCGTCTCTAATAACTCCAATTCTCCCAGATAGTACACGATGGAAAGCAGGGGACATCACAGTCGCAGTTGGCAGCTTGAGACCAAAGTATCCACGGCAAGTATCGAGACATACAACACAGACAGCGAGACACCGAAACATTTTCTGTTTTACCTTGTTCAAGAAAGCAAATGGGATGGGCAGCTCAGAGTGACACACCAGGGTCCAAGAAATTCCCTTGTGGTTGGTCATTACGAATAAATGGTGTAGCACCGTTGTTTCTGTCTTTCTCTCATGTTGCTGCTCTAATGCACCAGGTTGTTTAAGAAAGCAATAATAATCGCCCAACTGGTGCTTCTATGAAACACCTACTTTTCCACGTTGCTTCACAAAAACTCGTGTGGTCGATTACATCCTACCCAAACTGGCAGCATGTGTTACAGTCAAAGTGAAAACAGAGACACGACTTGTGTTTATTACAATTGAGCATTTCCCATTTCCATACTCCTGTAAACTATTATTACTTTATAGCATACATTTTACACTGATACCAACCATTTTACTGGGAGTAAGCATACTAATATTAAACACTCAAAACGTTGACAAAAAAGCCAGCCTCTCTTCTCTCTTGTGTAATCTTGCAATACAATTTTTGTTGTCTCGCCTTTGTTACGAAAGTTAGCAGAAATACGATAATATTTTAAATAAATGAAACTTGATGTCAACTTTGCTGAAAATACGCAGTAGCTTCGGCCAATTCGACAATTTCACACGAGTGTTTCTAACTTACAACCAAACTTTGTGCAACCTGGAGGAACGTATATGAAATTACTAGTCTACTTCTGGTGATAGCATACAACGGAATTAAAGCACTATCAGGTTGTACCTATTCTTCTGAAAGGACTTCAATTGCAAAATGACAGCCGTGAATCGGTTTCAACGGCACGGCGCACAAAAGCGTTATATTATGCTGCAATTTCGCAAGTAAAACGGGTCAAATTCGCCACTCACTTGTACATTTCGTCGAATAACAACATGAATCCTATTGAACCAATTTTAATGTCAACAACGACAATGGAAAGGATAGGTTTAACCTCTTGCCCTTTCAGGTAAATAATCGGTTCCGTATAATGGTATTATTCGCTGAATGGAAACCAACTAAACATCCCTAGCCCTAATGTGACAGAAAATGCTGAAAATGTCCATCCACCGTAATTGCACAGGTGAAATTGCGAAACAAAGTGTGAATATTACACCATGCAGCTTGCTTTTACAACTCGAAAAAGGTTTGCGTATTTTGGATTATTTGCTTGTAAGGTAGAATTACTGAGTGTACGTAGAAGCAACAATAAAAGATGAAGGCACACAGGAATACTGTGACCACAAAGACGAAAGTAGAAGTGAAAGGGAAAGCCTATGTTCTTTTCAAATGGCCACCATTACTGCATTTATTAACTTCACAAGGGCCACTCGCGACAAGGCAACAGAAAAGCCCACACCAAAGAAATTGTGTAAGCTTTCTTCTCTTACACTCTCAATGACTCTTAACATTGCTCGTGTGTCCAGGATGAAGTACAATAGTTGAAAGAAAAGCAGAGGTCTTGAGAATACAGGTTCTTTTGGGTGCTATATTAACTCGAGTATTTTATGCTGCTGCTATTTCTTTGCTCTCACCCAAAAACCCTCCCCTTTCATTCATTTTGATTGGATTTGATACATCACATTAGGTAAGCACAATGAAAACGTACAGCAGCATGGGTAATGTTCGACCTTAAGGCAACTAAATGTAAGAGAGAATGACTCCTGAATGGTGTGCGCTGGACATTTATTCCACATTTTCAAACTACGCTGCACGTACACAGCATTTCAGAGGAAATGGCCTATTTGAAATGAGTACAGCAGCAGCATACAGTAGCAGCAAAGCAACAACTCACAAGGAAACAATACTATTACGCAGCATTCGAATACAGCTAGCGTAATAGTTCCGAAAGAGTTGGTTTTTTGGCGGGCTTGGTCATCCGACATTTCATCTCCACCCAAGCAGTCAATCTTGCTGATGTTTTGGCTGCGCAAAAAATATTTATTACTCGAGTAATGAGCCTTGTCACAAATTCAATTACTGTAGGTAAACACCGACTACCGTCCGGCCGTCGTCACTTAAAAAACAAGGCAAAACCAGTGACTATATATATTGGTGACATGGAAAAAGTTGGCGTTGAAAGGGTGCAACCGCAAAAAGAGAGAAAGGCAGAGAGTGCATGCCGTCGGGAACTTTGACTCCGGTGCAGGAAGTGCTCGCTAATTCCAGTAATTTTTACTATCTGCACAGTGAAAGTAGTATAGTGAAATAATGCTTTCATTTCCTGTCCCCGAAAGGCAACTGGGAGGAAGTCAAAGAACACAGAGGGACGCAGCCGACACACTGAGAACATGGCATGCTAAGCCTCCATATCAACCTGAATGCGAACTCTCCGTACACTCGTCTCTACAGAAAACTGCCTTTCGTCGTTTTCTCCAAATGGACAAGTTCACTTCCACAAACCTGAGCTGAGGCCGAGGCAGCCCTGCGACTTAAACTCATAGCAGACGGAAAATGTTCAAAAGAACCCAAGAAAAACGAAGGCTCAAAAATATTATTCCAGACACAATAGTACAAGGTAAAACCCAGGAAATTTTTCGTACAAAATCGGCAAGTTTTAAAAGCGTGTGGAAGGTAATAATTAGAGGCTAATAAAAATCCTACGATAAGTCAACACAGTCAACACTCTTAACCAACCCTGGCATGTTCAAAGAGATAAATGCAAATAATTTCAAGTCCCATAAGTATTAAAACTCACCCTAGTTTACGACGACGGGTAAAAGCAAACAGTAAAATTTTTCCACATGGAGAAGCAAATTAGAAATTATACTGAAAAGACCGAATATAAAAATTTATTCCCCATACACTCCACTTGACTCCTGCTTTCATACAATTTCTCGTGTGCTCTTTTTAGTATACTTTGTAGCATTTGTACTAAAACTCGTCTTATTTATATGCCTGTTTTTCACATCTCTTCTATTAAATGTGCTCTTTTAATTTCCTCGCACGTCTAATGCATTCAGCTTAGGTGAGACAAAGTCTCCAAGTGCTCGACCGCACTCGCACCCCAGGAGACTCTCCACGTCTTTCTTCGTGGACAAAACTAACTTCCACACATCCAACACTGAGAGTGCCAGCGGTTGTGTTAGCGTACGCGTACACTTTACTAGCTCTTATGCAAATTATATTGCGTTACATTTCACCGCATTACATTAGATTAGTCCGCTACATTGCATTAGTACACACAAGAATGAAATAAACCACACGACCACAAAGAGAAAAGGGGCGACGATGACGACAGCTCGTCTCCCTATACCTATGGAAGGAAAGTATAAAGTATACTTTGCTTGTTTCACTACAAAAATAGTCGTTCTGAGTGAGAAAATCTACGTATGAACGCTGTCTTAATGAGCTCTGACTCATTGAGCTCACTTCCCTTCAATCCAAATCAAAATTTACCTTCTCACTCGTGTACTAAATCTGTTCCCTACTTCCTGTTTCATTTGGGCTTTCACTTTTCCAATGGCTTTCACTCACTCGTTTTTCTCCTACGAAAGAAACTAAGCTTGGCAGGGACTATACAACAAGGATTCCTTATTCCTCTGACGAACATTAACTCACTTCCGTGTACAACGAGGAGGAACATTTCAAATCAAAATTAACAAACTCAAGTAAAATTACTGGACCTCCTTTCAAGACCTCTTGGCTCATAAAATAGGATTACTTTCGCCTGGTATACTTCAGTATCTTTATTGCCATTATACTACTGGCATATTCACCATGACCAAATTTGGCTCAACGCGACGTTACTCATGATTTCGGACTACGTTACTTTGCAACTTGGGATGCATTGTGTGCTCGTTCCTTCGCCTCTTGGCAATCGCAACTTGCTCGCACGCATTTTATGCGAACCTCTTGTACTCGGGAATTAAATCAATTCCAAGCTCACAAAACGTTACTTATAACTTTCTAACGTAACCACCTTTCTCTCAGGTCATACTATAGAAGTAGACTTTTGTGTAATGTGTCAAGCTGTAGACGGGCAATCATGCTTCTTGGCAAATGCCCGCACGTACCTATTCCATTCCAAGCATGCACATTGAAACTGGGTCTCTAGTTTCACCAGTTCTACCACTTCTATTGTTATAGTATTACTGGAGGAGAATGGCAGTACTTATATGTACTATATGTACTTACTACTACATTCGTATGATTCAGCTTTTTATAAGGAATGCTACGTACAAGGGTAAAACCCTGGTACCAGCATACTGAAAGATGACTGCCCGCAAAAGTCACATTTCATCGGCAGTCATGTGTATAGTAACCGCACCGCACTACATAGTACGGGTTCCCATCAAAAGTCTGCTTGGGTAATTAAAACACTTCACTTCCGCTTCCGACCCAGAAAATAATGATTTGTCAATGAGTATGGTGTTCGGCCATATCCATTTGTAATGTTGGTTTAAATTGCAAGTTGAGGAATTTACTTTACATGAGCCACGGTCCACTGACCATGGTATAAATTTTGCATTTTGGTCACTAGCCAACAAAGCATTAGTTCAGCATAAATTCTATATGTGTCACATGGTTGTTCCGTGAACCAATATAAAACATAGTAACAAAACGAAGTTGGCCAGACGGGAACTGGCCACCCATTGCTTGTCGTATCGTCGTTGTCGCCATTGTGAACAAATGGTCGACGATTCGAAACAAACAAGGCACACGCACTCTCCTTTGAGTTTTTAACTTCTATAGCATACAGGAGGAGAGACAGAAACACTGCCGCTCAGAAACCATCATAGAATGTAACAATCTATAAACCATGGACAGAGAAGTGAACAGGCAAGCTAACCAGGTATACTACCAGAGAAAACCTGTATGTTCATAATCTGACTCGTGTGCGATATAATAATAACAAACTGCGGGAAACCTCATGGGAAATAAATAGTCGTCGACACGATTATACGGACCAACATGTCGTAATGTCCTCGCAGATTATAAGCCAGTGAAAGCAGCAAGCAGAGCAGAAACTAAAACCAACATAATGGTGAAAAGGACATCAGTAAATGAAACAACTCAAAAGTGAAGCCAATGTTACTAAAGGAAGAAATAAATATGAGTGTGTGTGTGTGTGCCACGGTTACTTGTGGCACAATCATGAGACTTGCATACTGTAGGCCAATTACAGACGTCAGTCAATGGTTGTGACTGTGAGGCGCAACCCTTCGGTCTGGAGAAAGCAGTTTTCAAAAGACTTCCATCATTTCCACTTGGTCTGACGCTTCAGCAACAGGAAACCTTTCTACGATTAATTATTAAGACTCACTCAAATTTCATCGAACATGAAACAAACTTTGTTACGTGCTTTGAGAAATAGACCTGCCCACCCTATACTTACCTTTTAATAATGCACACTACCAGCACTATTATAAGAAGTGGTAATTATTTCACTCACAAGAATACGGTAAAACTTAATGAGGTCGACTGCCACCATGTACAACGTAATTGTACATTTGCATTTCCAACGCCTCTTTTCTGAACTACCGATACAATATTAACATGACATCAAACCGCACAGGTATCCACAATTTTACGTGGGTTGGCAAAAAGGAGTATCTTGAGTTTTCTTCAAAGACTGAGATATGGAAATATTCCCAAAATATTCCAAACAACCTTCACTTTGTAGTGTACTTGTTATCATTGTTTTTCTAGAGTGACATTTAAAGGAATGTCAGTATGATCTCATATAACAAAATACATACAGAGTTTACTCAAAACCCCAAAATGCCCGCATAAATGTGAGACAGCTCAAAATGCTCTACGAAATGTTGATACAACGCTCTAGTGCATCAACGAACGCTTTGAGGGTACCTC